>ML374002.1:0-29109 GCA_005239525.1 Nicotiana knightiana | reverse complement strand
CCAGGCCAGGGCTGGCGTTTCAGCCCAAACGCCTGGCTAACGCCAGGGTGGGGCTGGCGTTTCAGCCAAAACGCCTGGCTAACGCCCAGGCAGGGTCAGTTTGTTTGGCTCTGTCGCCCGGCTATCGCCCGGGTGTCTCTTTTTGCGTATTTTTCTGCGAATTTGTATCTTTTTAGCTCCGTTTCCAACTCCACTTCACCTACATATGAAATAACTCCATTAAGCACATAACAAGTGTAATTTTATCATTAATGCGCATAAAATGTGAGGTATATCACATGTTAAACTATGGAATTTAGTCTCGCATCAGTCACCAAGACTCTAATGGAAGGAATTGAGGGACAAACATACACCATAGTCCCTATGATTATAGCTGATATCTACCGGGCCTTTGACCACAGCCAAAAAGGGTCCAAACATTTCAAGGGTTGCAATTTGCTGCTGCAGTTGTGGTTAATGGAGCATCTCCGAAAGTGTCAATATCTCCAGGAGTTTCCAGGAAGGGCGTGGAATGACCATATTTCCTTCCATAACCCTAAACGAATGACTTATATTTCGGACAGGTTTTCTTAACCAGAGAGTGCTAAGGAATGGGTGGAGTTCTTCGACAATTTTACTGAGGATCAGGTTCAGTGGATGTTTGAATGGTTCCCTACTGACGAGTTCATCATCAGGTTAAGGGACGCTACTCACTTATTGTTGATTGGGTTAAGGGGAATATATATATTCCTATCAGGGTTTTGAGGCAGGCAGGCAGGAAGCAGATCATATCGCGGGTCGCAAATCTAAGTCACCCCCTGGCAGATTTCAGGATGATGACATCTCTTACAAGTGTGAAGCTCAGCATATGTGGCACTCAAAGATTATTGTGGAAAAGGACACCATCGAGCCAGACAGGTATCATGCGAGGCATGCACCATTTTACCCCGCATGGTTGGAGACAACTTAGCTGGGAAAGTTGAGCCATGAATTAGTCGGGGAAACAGGGTCATAGACGAAGATGCAGAAACCCAAGTAAAGTACAACAAGTTGCACAATAGGATTCATGACTCCGAGGCCGAACATCAGGAGATACACGAGACAAACAAGAGATTAATCAGGGAATGGAGGGAAATGGCTATCACCTCTAATGAAAGGGTAGAATATCTGGAACAGGGTTTGATTGAGCTAGAAGGAAATATAAGAAAGAGGATCGCTGACTGCCAGAATGATAAAGGAAGCGAGGGAGGACATCTAGCAAAAGTATATTTGTTGTTGGGCATGCGCGAACTAGGGGACCTGATTGATGGAGTCAGAAAGATCAAGCTTGGGGAAGGTCCTTCTGGGACCAAGTAGATTAGATTTATTTGCTTTTCCAAATGTAATAAGGCCAAGTGCTAGCAATGACTTATCTCTTATTATCCTAGTATCGTTTTGGGATTCGTCTGTTGTTTTTTATATTAATGAAATGAGGCATTTATGGGCTTCTAAATTCTCCAAAACAACATGTCGCTAGGCCTACCTCGGGCATAACGAGGCTCCCAAAATAGGACACGAATTTACATTCCACAATATCTATTTAAACACCGCAAATACTCTTTTCAAAATACTCACTAACTTGGCTACCCTTTGTTTTTCGTTCTTTCTTTTGATTATTCACGTTCCCCAAAGGTTGGTTCATGCATACGAGCATCATCAGCTTATCATACTAGATCCAGGGGCCCTCCACCTTCTCCTCCTCCAAGTATACCAAAAGGCAAAGGGAAAGCAAAGATGGATGATTGGAATGTCATCATAATAGACAACACTACACATGTTGAGAATGGGGAAACTTCCAATGGTCGGGGCACTCAGGCCCCAAATGATTTGGTATCACAACTTGAGCGAAAAATACTAGAACTCCAGGGTGAGCTCGAGCAGGTCCGTAGCTTAGCAAATATATCCCTCACACTCAATATACCAGATGTCAATCATTCAAACACTCAGAACCCCGCACCACCGCAAAACACACCCAACAAGCGCCTACAAAATCCTCCCGCACCTCACCATTACACAACCCCACCACAGAATCCAACTAACCCTCCACAATATCAGCAAAACACCTACCATACTCCACAAAATATCCCACAAATTATTCCCAAACACCAGAACTCCACCATTGATCATCATTATACCCAAACTCCAGGTCACCCAAACCACCCCATATATGTGGAAACTCTACCTCACTCCACTCAGCGCTTATCATATACAAAGAATCCACTGAGAACGACATGCTCATTAAGAACCTGGCAGAAGAGCTCATGAACTTGACAAGTCAGGTTCAAGGCGTCGAAGGAGGAAAAATGATAGAAGGTCTGAATTATGAAGACCTATGCATAAAGCCAAATGTAAAACTGTTGGAGAGTTACAAACCTTCTAAGTTCGAAATGTTTGACGGAACAGGTGATCCCGGCGTTCATCTGAGGACCTATTGTGACAAGCTTGTAAGGGTCGGAAAGGATGAAAAGATCCGAATGAAGCTTTTCATGAGAATTCTTATAGGAGATGCTTTTATCCTAGTACATCAGCCAGGATCCCAAGAAGTGGGCCAACTGGGTGAGTATGGCGTCTGACTTCATGGTAAGATTCAGGTTTAACACAGAAAATGCGCCGGATGTCTTCTACATTCAGAACTTAAAGAAGAAGCCTACTGAGACCTTCCGCGAGTATGCCACTCGTTGGAGGTCAGAAGCAGCCAAAGTCAGGCCGATATTGGACGATGAACATATGAACAAGTTCTTCGTCAGGGCACAGGATCCGCAGTACTATGAAATATTGATGGTTATTGAGAACCATAAATTCTCCGATATCATCAAAATCGAAGAAAGGATTGAAGAGGGCATTAAAAGTGGTTTGGTGAAAAACTTTGAAGAAAGCATTGCAGTCATGGGGTATATCAAAGAAGAAAGATACAGGAACAATAATGGTCGCCCAAGGACCCAAAACTCCACTTGTATATCAAACCTCCCCACTTACATACCAAGCACCTCCACCCCCATATCAACCATCACCTCTCAGATATTCCCAACCAGCCACTGCTTATCACACATATAACTCCCAACCCTCTCACTTTCACTCACCTTGAACCCGCCCAAACTACCCATGACCTTGGCCAAACTTTGACCGCAGACCACCTAGACAATACACTGCCATTGTCGAACCCATTGACCAGCTATATAAAAGGCTGAAGGTTGCTGGTTATGTCACTCCTATCCCTGTTGCGACGGTGGAGAATCCATCCCAATGGGTCAACCCAAACAAGGCTTGTGCATATCATTCTAGCATGAAAGGGCATACCATTGACGAGTGCCGAACACTAAAGGATAAGATCGAGACCTTGATTGATAATAAGGTCATTCAGGCTAAAGAAGTTACACCCAACGTCCGCAACAACCCCTTCCCAGATCATAGGGGTGAAGGTGTCAATGTGATAGACACCGATGAGGAATGTGATCTTGAGGGATCGATTGGGCTTATCAAAGATGGTGAAAATCCTAAGAAACCCGCAGTCACACTCAATCCTATTATAATAAAAATACAGCTCCCAGTGGAGGTTGAGATAGATGCATCAGTTTCATTTGATGTTGAGATAGCAACCCCCGAAACTGCGCATGTTCCATTCAAGGTGGAAGTAACCACGCCTTTCACAGTGACAATGTCAACCATGCCGCCTTTCAACACTAAGGCTATACCTTAGGATTATGTGGCGGAAGCAAGAAGAAGAGGAAGAAAAAAATTGAAGAATCCGGCGCTGCGCAAGGGATGACCAGAACGGTAAGAGTCTATACACTAGAGCGTTCGGGAGAATCCAGTAAGCAGGCTTCTAATGGACCGCCCATTATTGAGACATGCCCGGATGACCTTTGGAGGAAAATGCAAGCAAAAGAGTATTCAGTCACAGACAATTTTAACAAGACTCCTGCTCAGATATCTATCCTGTCACTGCTACAGAATTCAGAAGTGCAAAATAATGCTCTCTTAAAGGTGTTAAGTGAGGCATATGTACCTAACAACATCACTGGCGGAGAAATGGCCAATATGGTGGGACAGGTGCTGGAAAGTCACAAAATCACCTTCGACGAGGATGAGCTGCCACTGGAGGGTTTGAATCATAACAGGGTACTACATGTTATCGTGCAATGTGAGGAGATAGGGGATCCTGTCTCAATATTTGCCAATTGTCAACACTAAAGAGGCTGGGCAAAGACCTGTATGAAATACGAGAAGGGACCATGAACATGAAGGCATTTGACGGGTCTCAGAGGGCTACCATTGGAGAAATCAATCTCTGTTTACAGATGTGGCCTACATGGTTTGATGTCGAGTTTCAGGTGCTGGACATATCCGCATCCTATAATTTATTGTTGGGACGGCCATGGATACACGTCGCTGGGGATGTGGCATCAACTTTGCATCAGGCAGTGAAGTTCGAATGGAACCATCAAGAGGTGATTATCCATGAAGATGGGAGAAAACCTATTTACAACTGTCAGACTATCCTGGTGGTTGAGAATAGAAGAAGGATCTGGGGAGAAACATATCATCACATCGAGCGGGTCAATGCAATTGAGAAAGATAAGTGGTGGAGCAGCAAGATAGAAAGTATACTAGTGTGTAGAGGATATGAATCCAGCAAGGGTCTTGGCAAAAACCTTCAGGGTATCTCCAAACCAATGTAATTGAAACGTCATGGTACAACCTTTGGGCTAGGGTATCAGTACACCTGGAAACAATACAATGACTGGTCACCACCATGGCGTGGTCCATACTATCCACTCGAGCAACCTATACCACACCTGAGTCAGACTTTCCTGTAGACCGACATCATATGGGGATCAAAGGAGGAAGAAGCATTTCTTCCTTGAGGAACTTGTTCCTAGAGGATGATGACATGGACTATTGTGTAATTGTCGAGGAGGAGGAGGAAGGCCTTACAATCCGAGCTGTGGAGAAAGGATCATTCCTCAAGAATTGGACTATCAGACCATCCAGGGCCCGACGAGTTTCGTGGTAGCAAGGCTGAACAACAGTGTTTATTTTGTTGTTTTCTAAGAAAATGATTTCCCTTTGGCATTTATTTTAAACAAAAACCTCCAGCGTTCTAAAAAAATTGTTTAAATTATTGAAAATCGCTTTTATGTTTCAATGGATCGATATTTATTATTACCATTTTCTCTCATATCTTTATCTATACAGTGTGACTATTTCTCATCTTGATGAACCGACAATTGTGACATGTAATGAGGAAACGCAACAAAAGGATAGTCATTCATAAGAAGAGGATGTCATACCCGAGGATATCGTCAGGGAAGTAGAGGATGTTGAGAACAAGCCCAAGTCGAACCTGAAGGAAACTGAGATAATCAACTTAGGAGATTTCGAGACTGTCAAGGAGACTCGCATCAACATCCACTTATCACCATCAGAAAAAGAACAGTACACACAGTTCTTGAAAGATTATGAGGACATCTTTGCATGGTCATACGATGATATGACCGGGTTAATTACATCTATTGTGGCTCGCAAGTTTCCCACAAACCCAATGTGTCCACAGTAAAGCAGAAACTCAGAAAATTCAAGCCTGATATGAGTCTGAAAATCAAAGAAGAGGTCACCAAGTAAATCAAGGAAAAGGTCCTCAAGGTAGTTGAGTACCCAACTTGGTTAGCCAACATCGTGCCAGTTCCAAAGAAAGATGGGAAAGCAGAGTCTGTGTTGATTATCTGGATCTAAACAGAGCAAGTCCCAAGGATGATTTCCCGCTACCAAACATACACATTCTGATCGAAAATTACGCCTAGCATGAACTCTAGTCCTTTCGCCGATTATCATTATATTTGGATGGACAAAGAATACTCAAAGAAAACAGCCGTCATAACACCATGGGGGGTGTACTATTACAAGATGATTCCACTCGGTCTAAGGAATGCTGGGGCCACCTACATGAGGGCCATGGCTACTATCTTTCATGACATGATACATAAGAGATTGAGGTGTATGTGGACGATGTCATCATTAAATCCAAGAAGTCCACAGATCATATAGCAGACTTGAGTAAATTCTTCGACAGACTGTAGAAGTACAACCTGAAGTTAAACCCCGCAAAATATGAATTCGGCGTTCCTGCCGAAAAGTTATCGGGATCCATCGTCAGCCGTCGAGGGATATAATTGGATCCATTAAAAGTCAAAGCCATCCAAGAAGAAGGATGTAATGAGTTTTATAGGAAGGCTAAACTACATCAGCCAATTCATGGCCCAACCCACAGTTATATGTGAGCCAATTTTCAAGATGTTGAAGAAGGATGCTGCACCTAGTTGGACCGAAGATTTTCAAAAGGCTTTTGACAAGATCAAGAAGTACTTATCAACACCACCAATCTTGGTCCCACAAGAGCTAGGTAGACCATTGCTGCTCTACCTTGCAGTACTAGATGGAGCTTTCGGCTGCGTTATGGAGACATCACGACGAGACAGGGAGAAAGGAACAAGCTATCAATTACCTGAATAAGAAATTCACTCCATATGAAGCGCGGTACTCTCTATTGCAACATGCCTATTGCTCCTTGACCTAGATAGCTCAAAAGCTGAGGCATTACTTCTGTGCTTACACAACTTACCTCATATCAAGGATGGATCCCCTGAAATATATCTTTCAAAAACCTATGCCCACTGGCAAGCTAGCTAGGTGGCAAATCCTCTTGAGTGAGTTTGACGTTGTTTATAAAACTCATAAAGTAGTCAAAAGACAGGCACTGGCAGATCATCTTGCAGAAAACCCTATGGAAGGAGAGTACGAACCCCTGAAAATATATTTTCCCGATGAAGAAGTGATATTCATAGGGGAGGATATTGCTAAATCCTATGGCAGTTGGAGGATGTTCTTTGACCGAGCGGAAAATTTCAAAGGATACGGTATTGGAGTTGTCTTGGTATCGGAAACAGGCCAACATTATCCGGTATCTGCTAAACTAAGATTTCCCTGAATATGAAGCTTGCATCCTAGGACTCAACATGGCCATCAACATGGATATGCAGGAGCTGTTGGTAATCGGCGATTCAGATTTGCTTGTGCCCCAGGTACAAGGAGAATGGGCCACCAAGAATTCCAAGATACTGCCATATATGCACCATGTGCAGGAATTTAGAAAAAGGTTCACGAAGATAGAGTTTCGGCATGTTCCGAGGGTTCAGAACGAGTTTGCCGATGCATTGGCCACTTTCTAATCAATGATACAACATCCATACAAGAACTTCATTGATCCTATCCCAGTAAGGATCCATAATAAGTCGGCATATTGTGCTCATGTTGAAGAAGAAACAGATGGGAAGCCTTGGTTCCACGACATCAAAAGGTATCTAACAAAAGGGGAATACCCAGAGCATGCAAACCATACTCAGAAACGCACGCTTAAGAGATTGTCCGACAATTGCTTCCACAACGGAGGAAACCTATATAGAAGAACTCCTGATTTTGGATTGTTAAGGTGCGTCAACGCGAAAGAAGCGTCTAAGTTGGTAGAAGAGATACATGTCAGAACCTGCGGTCCGCGCATGAATGGCTTTGTCTTGGCCAAGAAGATACTCAGGGCCAGTTATTTTTTGATGACCATGGAGACAAATTGCATTTGGTATGTCCAAAAATGCTACCAATGAAAAGTACATGCAGATATGATAAAAGTGGCAACAAATGAGCTCAATTCAACAAGCTCACCTTGGCCATTCGCCACCTAGGGAATGGATGTCATTGGTCAAATCGAGCCCACCGCCTAAAATGGGCATCGGTTCATCTTGGTAGCTATTGATTACATCACCAAATAGGTCGAAGCATCATCTTACAAGACAATGACTAATAAATTCGTGGAAGATTTTGTCCGCGACCGGATTGTTTGTCAATTCGGAGTTCCGGAGTCCATCATCACTGACAATGCCGCCAATCTCAACAGCAATCTGATGAAACCCATGTGTGAGACCTTCAAAATCAAGCACAAGAATTCAACAGCCTATAGACCTCAGATGAATGGATCTGTAGAAGCCACCAACAAGAATATAAAGAAGACACCGAGAAAGATGGTAGAAAATCACAAACAATGGTACGAGAAGCTACCATTTGCTTTACTGGGATACCGTACCACATTCTGCACATCAACCGGGGCAACTCCCTACATGCTGGTTTACGGTACTGAAGTTGTTATTCCCACCAAAGTGGAGATTCTTTCCTTGAGGATCATACAAGAAGCTGAACTCAATGATGCGGAATGGATAAGGAGCCGTTATGAGAATTTTTCCCTCATAGACGGAAGAAGGATGAATGCGGTGTGTCACAGGAAACTTTATCAAAACAGGATTTCCATAGCCTTCAACAAAAGAGTTAAGCCAAGACAGTTTACACCGGGGCAACTTGTGTTGAAGAAGATATTCCTGCATCAAGACGAATCCAAAGGGAAATTCTATCCCAATTGTCAAGGTCCTTACATGGTTCACAGGGTATTGATAGGAGGAGCCCTCGTACTTGCAGAAATGGACGAAGAAGTCTGGCCAAAACCTATCAACTCAGATGCGGTCAAGCGATACTATGTGTAATTGTTTATGTTTTCCGTAAATTATGTAAATTGAACTACGCTCGACCTGATTCCCATTTAAGAGGGGTTAAGTAGGCATCCTTGTGGGTTCTGTCACAATTCAATAAAATCTTATTGCCCCCTATAATCAGAAATGGGGCAGAATTTGGATGAGGACCTTCAAAATTTCGAAGAAAGTTCAGCCGATCGCAGCATGTCAGTAGTCAGAGATGTTTATCCATCTAACTGGGACATAATTTTGAGAAGGATCCTCAAAATTTCTGTAGCAAGAGAAGTCACAATGTCTCAGATCATGTCACAGTCATTGGTTCATCAAACCAACTTCTCAAAAAATATATTTTTGCTATGTCTTTGAAAACTATGCATGCTTGCTTGTAAAATAACTCTGTTTAGCAAACGCTACCCCCAATGATTTGAAAAGGATCTTCAGACCAAGCAAGCGAGCAGATGGAGGAACGAACCGACCTCCTCTTCAGAACTCACAATTTTTCTTTGGTTGCACAAACGAAGAATATATATGCCCCAAAGTCACAATCTTCATAACAACCGCGATACTGGAATATACTACCAGCTAAGAAAACTCTGCTATCATCTGCTATTTATTCTATTTTTGCATGAGACTAAGCTCTGTCTCCATCTGCATGAGTTTAAGCATTGCCTCCATATCTACACAAGGCTAAGCACTACCTTCCATCTGCATGGAACTAAGCCCTGTCCCGAATTTTGCATAAGGCTAAGCACTACATTCCATCTGCATGGGACTACGATCGGTCATGAATCTTGCATGAGACTAAGCTCTGTCTCCATTTGCATGAGGCTAAGCCCTTCCTCCATCTGCATAAGTCTAATCACTGCCTTCCATCTACATGGGACTAAGCCTTGTCCCGAATATTTCATGAGAATAAACTCTGTCTCCATTTGCATGAGGTTAAGCCCTGCCTCCATTTGCATAAGGCTAAGAAGTGCCTTCCATCTGCATATGACTAAGCCTTGTCCCAAATCTTGCATGAGAGTAAGCTCTGTCTCCATTTGCATGAGGCTAAGCCCTGCCACAATAGCTGCATAAGGCTAAGCATTGCCTTCCATCTGCATGTGACTAAGCCCTGTCCCGAATCCTCCACGAGACTAAGCTCTATCTCCATTTGCATGAGGCTAAGCCCTGCCTCCATATGTTTATAATGTTAAGTACTTCCTTCCTTCTGCATGGGACTAAGCCCTGTCACGAATCTTGCATGAGACTAAACTCTGTCTCCATTTGCATAAGGCTAAGCCCTGCCTCTATATCTGCAGAAGGCTAAGCACTGCCTTCCATCTGCATGGGACTAAGACATGTTCCGAATCTTTCATGAGACTAAGCTTTTTCTCCATCTGTATGAGGCTAAGCTCTGCCTCCTATTTGCATTTTTTTTCCAAGACTAAGCGGTGTGTCTCTGGCACTATCTGTTTTTCTCTTCTTTTAGGCTAAGCTCTGCCCTAAACTTCACAAGACTAAGCCTTGTCTTGTTGCTTTTGACATCATATTATTGCATCTCATGGGCTGAAATATCACCATCTTATCCAAAGACGTCATTGTCTAAAGCACCATCCTTATAGCCGGAAGACACCATGCCATGGCCTAAGGATCTCTCGAATTTGCATATCATTCTTTAAAAGCGTAATGGTTCGAAGGCACCATTTTCATGGCCCGAGAACATCATTTCATGGCCTACGAATCCCTCACTGAACAATTCATGTCCCAAGACATCATGGTCTAAGGACGTCATCCTCAACCGCCCGAAGAAAATTCTCATGGTCCGAAGGGAATCTGCATCATGTTTTAATTTCCGCAGAAATATATGCTCGTAGCATTTCTTTGCTTGCAAGTAGGCCGATGAGCAACCCGTATCTCGACAGGAGTAATCCCGCTCTGATTCTTTAGAACTATCTCAAACCCGACACTCACCACAACCATTCTTCACCTATGCCAAAATCTCGTGTCCGTTCTTGTGATAGCTTTATCGATATATTCCGCCGATGAATCCAGAACTACACACGACCTGATTCCGGTAAAATCAAGGATATGTATGCAGCTTAAAGACCAGAGTGCGACCTAAATCTCTCAAACCATCTCGCTCGGTCAAAATTGGCCATCATATCTTTACTCGACAACTCTTCCATCCTTCCCGGTAAAGAGGGGCAGTTGTTGATACGCAATTTTACCACACAATATTTTAAATGCATATATACCTTCAAAACTATTCATTAGCATCAATTGATATTTTTCCATAATTTCTACATTTTTAAATTAATTTATCCTAGTATTTTATTTATATAAATAATTACAAAATTGCATCACAAATAATTTTATAACATTTCATGATTTAATTTTGCTATTTATAGTCATATTAAGCTCGAACTATTTGCATAAATAGCCACATTTACATTTTTGGGTTACAATTGCAATAACTTTGCAATTATAACCCATGCGTACATTATTGCATTATTTTACAAGAAAATGGCTCATTGTATTTTTAAAATATGGAATAATTATTTTAAAACATTTATATGCATTAAAATTATTTCTTATAATTTGTTAATTATTTTATAAATTATTTTTATCAATTATTTGGGTATTTAATAAATAACCCATTTTATTTCAGACCTGACCTCTTTTAAAACCACCTTAAAACCCCTTTTAAAACTAGCCCAAATCCCTATAGGCCCAATCTGCAAACCCCGACCTAATAACCCCATTTAATCATTGTTTTTGATCATTTTGATCAATAATCTAGAATTAAACCTATCATAATTAATCCTAACCTAACCCCCTAACCCTTCTCATTCTTTCCCTCTCCCGCCGTCCCCTCATCTCTCAACTCTCTCTCAACCTAGCCCTATCCCTAAACGCTGTCACCAATATGAACCCCTCTTATGGTGCTCCTATGTCGTGCTCCGACCACTCCTGGTCTCCCACACTCCATGACTCTTCGATTCCATGAATCCTTGAGAGGATATCAAGGAACTCCAACTGGTTATGAGGATATCAAGGAACTCCAACTGGTTCTGCTTTGAAATTTTCTTATCGACCTATCTCAGGCCATTTTTTTGTTTGTAAGTAATAATCTCTCCTTGTTTTGTTACGAATCTATGGGTTCTTGACCTATTCTCTCATCTCTACTATTTTTTCCGAAAATCCTAGCTGGATATTGTCGATTCTTCTCAAATCTTTATAGATCTAAGATGATTCGATTTTTATTAAGTGTTTTCCTTCAAAAACCCCTTGTTTTAACTGATTATTTCGATTTTAGTTGTTCTTTCTAAAACTAGGGTTCATTCCAGATTTTATTTCAACTATTTTTATAAGTTCTCAATGTTTAGTTAACTTTTTCTTCATCGTCTTGACTCATTTTCGCATGAGTGTTCAAACCCTAGTTGATTCTGTGATATGCCAATTTCTACAACTTTTGTTTCGATACTTTTGTTACTTTCTGTGATACCAGTCGTATTGGTTTACCCCATTTTTTGACTTAAATATTTTTCCCTGTTAAAACCCAGCATATTTTTGGGGAATTTTGCCCTAATTGAATATTTAGGGTTCGAACCTGCTTTTCTTGCTAACTGCTATATTTTTGTGAAGTCATACTTAGTTTAATTTCTATTTATGGAATTTGGGTAATTTTTTCCCGAAAATCAGTCTTCTTTTTAAGGTTTTACTGATTACTTCCTATTATTTTACTCTGTTAAAATTCGTGTGCATAGATTTTATTTGTTTCCTTATTTATGACTGTAATTGGTCACCTCTGCCTTAATTAGTTGTCCGTATGATTTTGNTAAGTGAATCGACTCTGTGATTCTATGATTGTCCTTAATTGACTGACTTCTGATTCTTTTACCTTATTTGTTCTACTCCCTAAGTACTATATATACACTCTTATTTTACCTCTTAAACACACGGACAATTATTTAAACACACACACAAAAACTTTCTCTCATCTCTCTTTCTGCTACTTGTATTCATTTCTTGTTTAGCCGGTTGAAAGACAGCGCTAGATTGTCAAATCCTGCCGAATTCACCTTTTGTCTTTTCTTCCTCAACTAGTATGTTCCTTCTTCTAATGCTATTCATTCTACTATGAATTTTAAATCTATATGATTCTTTGGGGATCTATTCATGTTAATATCCATGTCTTTTCTGCATTAAACTAACCGCTTATGTACCTAATGTTATATTCTTCCTTGTTTACTGTTTGATCGGTATGTTAAGTTCACCCTTTCTTGTTTATTGCTTTAATCAGCATGTTTACTTTAGTGTAAGTACTCCCATATTTCCTGTTTACTTCCTTCAACCAGCATGCTTACTTTTGTGTCTCAGACTCTTATCTAATTGACTTTAATTGGTATGTCTAATTCTTTGTAGCTAGACTCCTGTCTTCAGCATGACCATTCCTACGCTTAGTTTCTATGTTTTATTGTCTATTGTTGTTAGTTAACATGACTACTTTAGAATTAAGCCTTGCTGTTAGACCTATGTTGTTCCTGCCTAGACTCTAGATCAGTATGCTATTGTGAATTTTCTTGTTGTAGAAACCCTTGCCTATTCCATGTATCTGTTACTCAGTATGATCTCACTCTTATCATGCTCTTGTGTGTTTGTGATTCCTGTGTCCCCGACCCCTGCTCCTTTTTCTTGGAACTGTTTGTACACCTAGAACTAGTTGACAAACTGAATTTGAATCTGGGCAAGTGATGCTTTTGTGACCATGTTGTTGTTTGCTGAACCTTCTTTTCCTTCAAAAGGTTTTTCAACATGTCTTTTTTGTTACTCTTAATATGTTTTCCCAAAATGTGTCCATTCATGAAGTATTTTTTACTCCTAAATGTTTTACTCCTCTACTGCTGTCCAAAATTTATTCCAACTATGTCAAGCACTCTCACTCCTGCTCTTATATTACTTAAGTTCAGGCCCTCCAGTGTGTGTACTTCCTAGGAATCCATGAGATTCCTCTGAACACTAGCACACTGGGGCTGGCCTTTTCCACGCTGCACATAATCACTTCCCTATTCAAAGGATCTTGGTGTGAGCATTTGTCCGAGATCCCTAAGGTCCTTTGGGAACTTTGACACACTAGGAAACCCTATTGGCTATGAGACTTTGGCGTCCTGGACTGTTTTGAAGGACTGATATTTCCAGGTTCACTTTGGGCCTATCTCAGGCTCACTATAGAATAGATTATTTTATTATGTAACTCATTTATTTATGGTCTGTAATAATACCTTTGTAAACATATATTGGGGAAATTAGTAAAAGGGAGAGACTCTTATATGGATTTTTCAAGGGAGACCGGGTAGAAATCATGCTTTAGGTTTATATTGTGTTTGCTTGCATTAGAAATTCTGCCTTTAGGTCTATGATGTGTTCACTTGCATTAGAAATCATGTTTTAGGCTCATATTATTTTATTCGCATTAGCAATCATGCTTTAGGTTTATATCATGTTTACCATGCTTTTAGATCACTTGGCATACTAGGAAATGTTATAGGCTCATTACTTTAATTGTTACAGAATTCCGCTTCTGCATAATCATGATCACCTAGAAATCCTGTTATTAAGTTACCATTGCAATTCTGCTTAATAAAAATTTCCATCCTTGGTGTGCATTAGAAATCCATCTTTAGGACTATGTTTGTATTTGTTTTACATCATGTATACATCGCCTAAGTCAATAACAGTCTTGTCTATACGAATGTTTAAAAGAAATTTCAGCACCTAGACAAGCATGTTTATAATATGTATTAAAACTCAAACTGTTTTCCTTTAGTCAATTTTCAGAATTCTGTTTGCATTTTAGACAACATTTTATAGGGTATCCCTGAACCACACCTAGGAAAGCTTATAGGTAATTAAGGCCTTGAAAATTTTTGTAAAACTATGTTCTGTTTATTTGTGACTGCCCAGATTCAACAGGTTCTAAAATTAGCAGGCAAACTGATTAGTTCTTTACCACTTCACCTTAACATACTGCTTCACATTCTCTGTTTGTCATGCTCGCTTAGATATCATGTTCTAGGACCTTTTCTGAAACATGTGAATCTTGATGTTTGAGACGTGCTAATTGCCTGTTTATTTGGGGAGGTAAACATGGGCCCTTAGTTGTTGTCTTACTTGACAGTCTTGTTTGTTCTTTGTTGTTCGCTTAGATTTTCCTTTTAAACACTTTAGGAGAGTCTAGAATTACCTAAAAATATAGGTCCTAAAGACCTCCAGGACCACAAGGATGGGACGGGTAATGCACGCTTATAGTTCGTTCGATTAAAATCGCTTATACAACCGCTAAGGGGAGGGTAATCGGGTAGTAAAAGGATATGATGACTTGTGCGCTAATGTCACTTGTATCCCCTCTAGTTGAGGAAGGATTACCGGGCATTGTACGGATGTTATCCTACAGGCTAATAACTCAGGACTCCCCAATATTATTTATATATGTGTGCTCTGACTGCTTACCTCTTAAAACTCCTTTTATCTTACTTAGATATGTGTGGTTAGACTGCTTATCTGTTAATGACTAATTTACTAAGTAAGTTTGGCTGAGACCCACCATTGTGGACCTCGAGGGGTGCCTAACACCTTCCCCTCAAGGTAATTTCAATCCCTTACCCAATCTCAGGTAACGTAGACTGGTTTCATGAATTACTTTCATTAGGTGCCCTAACGCACCATAAATCCGTTACGTGGCGACTCTTCACTTTCCATACATTTAACGACTCGGCCGATCATTACATGAGATTAGTCCCGTTTCCCCCATTTCTAATTTATCATATATTTCCTAGACTATTTATGTTGTATTGGGTCAGTTGGTTTGGGTTCGGAGTGGTCGTGGTGAGAATTGAGGCACTTAGCCTCTTAAAGTAGCATAATAGTTGAAAAATCAAAATAAGAGTTGACTTATTGGTAAACGACCCCGGAATGCAGATTTTATGGCTCGGATAGCTTCGTTAGGTAATTTGGGACTTATGAGTGTGTTCGGAATGAAATTTTGATGTCCGGTGTAGAATTAGGCTTGAATTGGCGAAAGTTAGTTTTTGGCGATTTTCGGTCGGTAGTGGAAAATAGGCCATCAGGGTCGGAATGGGATTCCGGATGTTGGCACGTTCATAATGTCATTTTGGATATGTGTGCAAATTTTCAGTCCAACCGGATGTGTTTTGGTTGGTTTCGGCATCATTGGAAAAGTATAGAAGTTTGAAACTCATAGGCTTGAATTTGTATGTAATTTTGATTTTTTCGTGTTTTTTTGGTATTTCAAAGGCTCGACTAAGTTTGAATGATGATACGGGGTGTTTTTCTAGGTGTAGTTGAGGTTTCGGGGGCCTCGGATGAGTTTCGGGCGGTTAACGGATCAATTTTTGGTTTTGGAACTTCGCTGGTTTGCTGGTGTTTCTGCAGCATAGTTTTACTCTATGCGTTCGCAGAAGAGGGCTCGCGTTCGAATAGAGTGGTTGGTGGAATGGGTCCAGTTGTTCAATGCATTCGCAGGAGAAGCGGTGCGAACGCGGAGTGTTGAGCAAGGTGGCCATCGCAAACGCGGGGGTGTGTGCGCGTTCGCGTAGAGTAAGAAGCACCTGAGGACCCCAGGCCCATTGGCTTGTGCGATCGCGTAGGAGCCCACGCGTTCGCGAAATCCTGGGGTGGTGGAGCATTGCGTTCGCATGGCTTTTAGTGCGTTCGCGTAGAGTAAAAATTAGGGGCCTGTTGGATTGTTCTATGTGAATGCGGTCAATGTGATGCGTTCGCGATGAAGAAAAGTCTGGACAGACAGTTTATGTTCCAAATTCGGGGGTTCTTGGCCATAACTCAATATTTCATTAGAGAGCTCGGGGAAAGGAGATTTTTGACGAGTTTTTCAGTGGGGTTCTTGTGGTAAGTGTTCATCAATCATTTTTGGTTCAATTTCATGAATTTGTCTTGATTTTCACCATGCAATTTGAGGAATTAAAGTAGAAAAGTTGGGAAAATGGGAGGAAAAATTTGGAAAATTCTTTTGGTAATTTGAGTGGGCAATTGTTGTCCGATTTTAGTGTTCTTGGTATGTATAAAATCGTGGGAGGACAAGGATTCTAGTGATGTAAATTTTATCAAATTTCGAGACGTGGGCCCGGGGCTCGGGTTTGGCCGAATTTCGAGATTTTTGTATAAATTGATTGTTTTCGATTGGGTTGTGTTCCTGTAGCGTATATTTATGATCTTAATCTATTTTTGGTTAGATTCGGAGCAATCGGGAGCCAATTTGACGGGCAAGAGCATCGCAGGTTAGTATTCATGCATGATAGAGGTAAGTAATGGCTATAAATCATGTCCTGAGGCTACGAAACCCCGGACTCCATATTTCTCACTATGTTTAGAATGGCACACATATCGGATGTCGAGTATGTGGCGCACACTGATTTTTGGATTGGACTTGGTCCTCTCCACGGAAACTATTGAGTTGCGTATTTTACTCTAAATCATATGTTAAATTGTGTTCTAAAGACTATTGCTATATTTGGGCTATAAGCCATGTTTGGGGCCTCGTGCCGACTTGTTTAGACCCCTTGGGGGCTTTTTACTACTATTTCCTCACTATTGATTTATGATTTACACTCAGTCATGTTGTGCTTAACTGTTTTTGAAACTCAGCCTTATTTACACTATTTTGAGATATAAAACGATATTTTGGGTCGAGTACACCATTTTACTGATACGCCCGTGGGGCTTTTGAGAGGTTATGACTGAGTGAGGCCGAGGGCCTGATTTGTGAGGATATGATACGCCACGAGGTGGCATGATATTAGGCGCTTGGGCTGAAGGAGCCCCTCCAGAGTCTGTACATACCCCCAATGAGCGCAGGTACCTACTGAGTGTTGAGTGCTGAGTGTCGAGTGCCGTGTGATGAGGATTGGAAGGCTGACAGTGAGGTTTTTCGAGGGGCTGATACTGAGTGCTTGTGAGGTGCTGAGTGATGCTCTGCCCGAGGGGCGACGTATGATTCATGTTTTTGCCAGAGGGTCTACTTATGATTTATTTCATTTTTACACTAAATCCTTCGGTTATTTTTATTTCTGAAATTGTTGGAAAAGACATTTTTCAAAGGATTTTATTGAAGATGGCTTTTAAAGCATGTTGGTTTCATATATCTATGTATATACTGTTGGAATGAAAGGCTGTGCATATTGTGAACTGGTGATATTGATTTTTATGTGTTTCTTGCCGCTTAGACTTGATTTATTTTCATTACTACTAAGTTGGCGTACTCACATTACTCCTTGCACCCTTGTGTGTAGATACAGGTACAGATACTGAGAGTTAGCCATCCATTCCGTTCGGAGCCGGAGTTCGGGATATAGAGGTAGTTGTTCAGCGTCCGCAACGTCTCTGTTTTCCCTTCTTTTGTTATATATAGCTATTCGCTCGGAGGTTTTGTATTTTAATAGTATACTAGTTGGTATATCTCTTAGATGCTCATGATATGTTGACTCCGGGTTTTGGGGATGGTTTAGACTAGTTAGTTGTTTATTTTGCCTAATGAATTCAGTAATTTTATATATACTCCATAAAATTTTGAAAAATTGTTGGAATTTTTGAAAAAAAGTGTAATTATGTGATTGTTGGCTAGCCTAGTTCCACGATAGGCGCCATCACGGCCGGTTTAGGATTTGGGGTCGTGACAAGTTGGTATCAAAGCCTAGGTTACATAGGACTCAAGGGTCATGAGCAGGTTTAGTAGAGTCTTGCGGATCGGCACGGAGACGTCTGTACTTATCTTGTTGATTCTGGAAATCTAAAATTCTGTTGTTTCATTCTCTTACAGATGGTGAGGACTCGCACTACCGATCAGGGTGATCAGCCACCAACTAGACCAGCGAGAGGTCGAGGTCGTGGTAGAGGTAGGGGTCAACCCGTGAAACAGCCAGAGTGGTGCCAGTTGATCCCCATACTGTTCAAGGTCAGATTCCGTCCACAGATACTCCGACTGGGCAGACTCAGGCATCAGCAGTGCCTATTGTCATTGCAGGTCTTCAGGAGACCTTGGCCCAGATCATGACGGTGTGTACCACCCTCGCTCAGGCAGTTGCCGCTACTTCTCAGACCGGGGGAGGCAGTCAGACTCCAGTTGCCCGGACACCTGAGCAGGGTACTCAAGGCCATTAGACACCGGGAGCGGTTCCAGCCCAGCTGGTTGCTCCAGTTTGGGACTTCGTGGTTCCGGATATGTTAGAGGACGAGCAACGTAGACTGGAGAGATTTATCAGATTACAGCCTCCGACATTCAGTGGTGCTGAGGGAGAGGATGCCTAGGGTATTTTGGATAAGTGTCAAAGGATGCTGCGTACTGCTGGGATTTTGGAGACCAGTGGGGTCTCATTTGCCACATTTTAGTTTTCTGGTACTGCTTTCACTTGGTGGGAGTCTTTTGAGAGGTGTAGGCCTATTGGTTCAGCACCCCTCACCTGGCAGCAGTTCTCCACTATCTTCTTGTAGAAGTATGTACCCTAGTCTCACAGAGAGAAGCATCGCAGGATTTTTGAGCAGCTGTGTCAGAGAGAGCTATCAGTGACGCAATATGAGATGCAGTTCTCGAAGTTGGCTCGTCATACGACCGAGTTGGTCCCTACTGATAGGGAGAGGGTTAGGAGGTTTGTGGATGGCCTCACTTATCAGCTACGCCTATTTATGACTCGGGAGAGAGTATCAGATGGTACATTTGAGCAAGTTGTTGACATTTCTTGAGATATTGAGTCGATTCGCCGCCAGGAGCGGGAGGAGAGGGAGGCCAAGAGGCTTTGTGGATCGGGCAGTTCTAGTGGTACTCCCTACAAGGGGTAGTTTCAGCATGGTAGAGGCCGTTCAATCAGGCCTCCTCAGTTAGTCCGCCCACCGTATAGTGGTGCATCTTCGGGGCATGGTCCCCGTGGTTCTCAGCAAGGCTGTACTTCCTTTGGTGCCTCCCAGCCCAGAGTGCAGCTCGAGCACCACCAGATTAGCGTTCTTCTATGCATGATTCTTCCAGTGGCCATTCTGGTGCCAAGGGTCCCTGCCTCCAGCTCCAGGGAGTTGTTTTGAGTGTGGAGAGTTTTGGCACATGTGAAGGCAGTGTCCCCGTCGTCCCAGTGGTTCTTCTCAGCAGAGGGGCCAGCCCTCGACTTCAGCTCCAGTTACTTCACCACCCGCCCAGGTATTCAGGGGTGGTAGTCAATCAGCTAGAGGCCGCCCTAGAGGGGGAGGTCGAGCAGGTGGAGATCAGGCCCTTACATATGCATTTCCAGCCAGGACGGATTCTATGGCCTCCGATGCAGTGATCACAGGTATTGTCTTAGTCTGTTGCCGAGATGCTTTGTCTTTATTTGACCCTAGTTCTACATATTCATATGTTTCTTCATATTTTGCCCATTTTATAGATATGCCCCATGAGTCTTTAGTTACCTCTATTTATGTGTCGCCTCCGGTGGGCGATACTGTTGTTGTGGACCATGTGTATCGGTCGTGTGTGATATCTATTCGGGGTTTGGAGACCCGAGTGGACCTACTGTTACTCAGCATGGTCAATTTTGATGTGATATTGGGCTTGGATTGGTTATCTTCGTGTCATGATGTTCTTTATTGTCACACTAAGACCGTGACCTTAGTTATTCCAGGATATCCAAGGGTTGAGTGGAGAGGTTCTTCTGAGTATATGCCTAGCAGGGTGATTTCCTACCTGAAGGCTCAGTGCATGGTTTAGAAGGGGTGTCTATCTTATCTGGCTTTTGTGAGGATGTCAGTGGTGAGGCTCCCGCTATTGATTCGGCTCCTATGGTCTGTGACTTTCCTGACGTGTTTCCTGCATACTTGCCAGGCATGCCGCCTGACAGTGACATTGATTTTGGTATTGACCTGGTGCCAGGCACGCAGCCTATATCTATTCCACCTTATCGTATGGCACCAGCGGAACTAAAGGAATTAAAGGAGAAGCTTTAGGAACTCCTAGATAAGGGGTTAATTCGGCATAGTGTGTCACCTTGGGGTGCACCAGTGTTGTTCGTAAAGAAGAAGTATGGTTCTATACATTTGTGTATTTATTATCGGCAGCTGAACAGAGTTACGATAAAGAATCGATAAGGGGTTCATTCGGCCAAGTGTGTCACCCAGACTTGTTTGATCAGTTGCAGGGTGCTAGGGTATTTTCCAAGATTGACTTGTGTTCCGGTTATAATCAGTTGAAGATTCGGGGGCCAGACATCCCGAAGACTGCTTTCAGGACTAGGTATGGTCATTATGAGTTCCTGGTTATGTCATTTGGGCTGACCAATGCCCCAACAGCCTTTATGCGTTTGATGTACGGTGTATTTCGACCTTATCTGGATTCTTTCGTCATCGTGTTCATTGACGATATCTTGGTGTATTCCCGATCTCGAGAGGATCATGAGCAGCATTTGAGAGTGGTTCTTCAGACCTTGAGAGAGAAGAGATTGTATGCAAAATTTTCAAAGTGTGAGTTCTGGTTTGATTCAGTAGCATTCTTGGGGCACGTGGTGTCCAGTGAGGGTATTCAGGTTGATCCGAGAAAGGTAGAGGCGGTGCAGAGTTGGCCTTACCGTCATCGACTACTGAGATTCGCAGTTTCCTTAGTTTGGCAGGGTACTATCGCTGTTTCGTCGAGGGATTTTCATCTATTGTACCTATGTCAAGACATACCCAAAAGAGTGCTTAGTTCAGGTGGACTGAGGAGTGTGAGGAGAGCTTTCAGAAGCTCAAGTCAGCATTTACTACAACTCCGGTATTGATTTTGTCTACGGGTTCAGGTTCTTATACAGTTTACTGTTATGCCTCGAGAGTTGGCCTTCGAGCGATATTGATGCAGGATGGTAGGGTGATTGCCTACGCGTCCAGACAGTTGAAGGTGCACGAGAAGAATTATCTAGTACACGATCTTGAGCTAGCAGCTATTATTCACGCCTTGAAGATTTGGCGTCATTATTTGTATGGAGTGCATTGTGAGATTTTCACTGATCACTGTAGTCTATAGCATCTGCTTAAGCAGAAGGATATGAATTTGCGTCAGAGGAGGTGGTTGGAGCTTCTCTAGGATTATGACCTCACTATTTTATATCGTCCAGGGAAGGCCAATGTAGTGGCTGATGTCCTGAGTCGCAGAGCGGAGAGTTTGGGGAGTCTAGCCTACCTTCTAGTAGCAGAGCGGCCTTTAGCACTCGATGTTCAGGCTTTAGCGGGTCAGTTGGTGAGATTGGATCTATCAGTGCCTCTGCGGGTAGTGGCTTGTGTAGCCTCCAGGTCTTCTCTTTATGATCATATTAGAGCACGCCAGTATGATGATCCACATTTGCTTCAAGACAGGGTCTGTCGCGGTGATGCCAGGGATGTTGTTATTGGTGATGATGGGGTTATAGGATGCAGGTCCGGATTTTCCTACCCAATGTAGATGGACTTCGAGATTTGATTCAAGCTGAGGCCCATCGTTCGCGGTATTCCATCCATCCAGATTTGCCTACCCAATGTATCAGGATTTGAGGTAGCATTATTGGTTGAGGTGGATGAAGCAAGATATTGTTGAGTTTGTGGCTCGGTGTCTCAACTGTCAGCAGGTCAAGTATGAGCAGTGGCTATTTTGGATCGTCAGGTTAGGAGGCTGAGGTGTAAGGATATAGCTTCAGTGAATGTTCAGTGGAGAGGGAAGTCGGTGTAGGATGCCACCTGGGAGACCGAGCGGGAGATGCGGGACAGATATCCTCACTTATTCGAGACTCCGGGTATGTTTCTACACCCGTTCGAGGGCGAACATTTGTAAAGATGGGGAGGATGTAACGACTCGGCCGGTCGTTTCGTGAGATTAGCCTCGTTTCCCCCATTTCTGATTTATCATATAATTCATAGCCTGTTTATGTTGTGTTGGGTCAGTTGGTTTGGGTTCGGAGTGTTCGTGGTGAGAATTGGGGCACTTAGCCTCTTAAAGTAGCCTAATAGTTGAAAAATCAAACTGAGAGTTGACTTATTGGTAAATAACCTCGAAATGCAGATTTTATGGATCGGATAGCTTCATTAGGTAACTTGAGACTTAGGAGTGTTCAGAATGATGTTTTGATGTCCGGTGTAGAATTAGGCTTGAATTGGCGAAAGTTAGTTTTTGGTGATTTCCGGTCGGGAATGGAAAATAGGCTATGGTGGTCGGAATGGGATTCCGGAAGTTGTAGCAGGTTCGTAATGTCAGTTTGGATATATGTGCAAATTTTCTGGCCAATCAGATGTGTTTTGGTTGGTTTCGGCATCATTGGCGAAATTTAGAAGTTTCAAAGCTCATAGGGTTGAATTTGATGTAATTTTGGTGTTTTCGTGTTGTTTTTGGTGTTTCGAAAGCTTGAAAAAGTTTGAATGATGACATGGGGTGTGTTGGTGGGTGTTGTTGAGGTTCCGGGGACCTCGGTTGAGTTTCGGGCGGTTAACAGATCGATTTTTGGTTTTGGAACTTGGCTGGTTTACTGGTGTTTCTGCAGCAGAGTTTTACTCTATGCGTTCGTAGAAGAGGGCTCGCGTTCGCATAGAGTGTTTGGTGGAAGGGGTCCATTTTTTCAAATCGTTCGCGGGCGAAGGGGTGCGAACGCGGAGTGTTGAGCAGGGTGGCAATCGCGAACGCGGGGGTGTATGTGTGTTCGCGTATAGTAGGAAGCACCTGAGGACCCCAGACCCATTAGCATGTGCGATCGCGTAGGAGCCCATGTGTTCGCGAAGGCCTGGGGTGATGGAGCAGTGCGTTCGCATGGATTTTGGTGCGTTCGCGTAGATTTAAAATTAGGGGCCTGTTGGATTGTTCTATGCGAGCATGGTCAATGTGATGCGGTCGCGATGAACAAAAGTCTGGGCAGACCGTTTAAGTTCTAGACTCGGGGGTTCATGGCCATAACTCAATATTTCATTAGAGAGCTCGGGGAAAGGAGATTTTGGATGAGTTTTTCAGTGGGGTAATTGTGGTAAGTGTTCTTCAATCATTTTTGGTTCAATTTCATGAATGTGTCTTGATTTTCACCGTGCAATTTGAGGAATTAAAGTAGAAAAGTTTGGGAAAATGAGAGGAAAAAATTTGGAAAATTCTTTTTGTGATTTAAGTGGGCAATTGTGGTCCGATTTTAGTATTCTTGGTATGTACAGAATCGTGGGAGAACGAGGATTCTAGTGATTTAAATTTTATCGAGTTCCGATATGTGGGCCCGGGGCTCGGCTTAGGCCGAATTTTGAGATTTTTGTATAAATTAATAGTTTTCGATTGGGTTGTGTTCTTTTAGCATATATTGATGATGTTAATCTGGTTTTGGTTAGATTCGGAGCAATCATGAGCCAATTTGAGGGGCAAGAGTATCGCATATTAGTATTGTGGCCCGGTAGAGGTAAGTAATGGCTATAAATCTTGTCCTGAGGGTAAGAAACCCCAGACTCCATATTTCTCACTGTTTTAAGAATGGCGCACATATCGGATGACAAGTATGTGGTGCACAATGATTTTTGGATTGGACTTGGTCCTCTCCACGGCAACTATTGAGTTGCGTATTTTACTCTAAATCATATGTCAAATTGTGTTCTAAAGACTATTGGAATATTTGGGGTATAAGCCATGTTTGGGGCCTCGTGCCGACTTATTTAGACCCCTTGGGGGATTTTTACTACTATTTCAGCACTGTTGATTTATGATTTACACTCATTCATGTTGTGCTTAACTGTTTTTGAAACTCATCCTTATTTACACTATTTTGAGACATAAAATGATATTTTTGGTCGAGTACCCCATTTTTCTGATACGCTCGAGGGGCTTTTGAGAGGTTATAACTGAGTGAGGCCGAGGACCTAATCTGTGAAGATATGATACGCCACGAGGTGGATTGATATTAGCGCTTGGGCTGAAGGAGCCCCTCCGGAGTATGTAAACACCCCTAGTGAGCGCTGGTACCTACTGAGTGTTGAGTGCTGAGTGACGAGTGCCGAGTGATGAGTGGTTGGGAGGCATGAGTGACAGTGAGGTTGCCCGAGGGGCTGATACTGAGTGGTTGTGAGGTGCTGAGTGATGTTCTGCCCGAGGGGCGACTTATGATTCATGTTTTCGCCGTAGGGGCTACTTATGATTTATTTCATTTTTACACTAAATCATTCGGTTATTTTTATTTCTGAAATTGTTGGAAAACACATTTTTCAAAGGAATTTATTGAAGTTGGATTTTAAAGCATGTTGATTTCATATATCTATGTATATACTGTTGGAAAAAAAGGTTGTATATATTTTGAACTGGTGATATTGATTTTTATGTGTTTCTTGCCGATTAGACTTGATTTATTTTTATTACTACTGAGTTGGCGTACTCGCATTACTCCATGCACCCTTGTGTGCAGATACTGAGTGTTAGTCATCCATTCCGTGCGGAGCCGGAGTTCGGGATATAGAGGTAGTTGTTCAGTATCCGCATCATCTTTGTATTCCCTTTTTTTGTTATATCTAGCTATTCGTTCGGAGGTTTTGTATTATAATAGTATACTTGTTGGTATATCTCTTAGATGCTCATGATATGTTGACTTCGGGTTTTGGGGATAGTTTAGACTAGTTAGCTGTTTACTTTCCCTAATGAATTCAGTAATTTTATATATACTCCATGAAATGTTGAAAATGGTTGGAATTTTAGAAAGAAATTGTAATTATGTGATTGTTGGCTAGCATAGTTCCACGATAGGCGCCATCAAGGCTAGTTTAGGATTTGGGGTCGTGACAATACCCATCTCCCAAAAGGAAGGGAGTGTTCACAAATTTATGTCGAAACCCTATTACGCGAGGAAAAAAAGGGGGCACGACAGTCATATCTATAAAAGATTCCATTTTATTTGTAACGCACACATGAATTCATTTGAAGAAACTCACATTAAGCCTTTAGAAACTAACATTAAAGTCTTTAGGGACTCATAATAAGATAACATCTCACGTTTAGAAACTCATAGTAAGATGACATCTCATGTTCAAGCCTTTAGTGGGTGTTTCCCACTTAATCCTCTAAATTTTCCACTTATGTAAGACTTAATAGTCACTTTAAGAGTGATAGGGGATGCTACCGGTTTTGTGGGGTTAAGCCTTCCAAAATTTTCAATTAACCAAAGATTTTAATTAATCTCCCACTAAAAATTATTAATTACCTAATTATCCACATATTTAACAATTATATCAAATTAATTAAATTACTACACATTTTTAATACACTTTATACTTCATACTATCATGGTCATATGGTACCTTGTGTGAAACTAGTCCATAAATATCGGGTATTATAGCTCAGGCCGTATTTATCGCAAATCAACAATCTTGAACGAAACTCATTTTCTTTGATCCATTTACCCTTTTTCTTTCACGGCACTTACTTGATTGTTATAAATAGCATAAATTCTTATAATCTCAAGAAAATCTCACCCCCGAGTCTACGTCAATCAACTGAAGACGAAACATTAACGTACGAAAACGCGAGATGTAAAATTCTTCCTCCCTTAGAAACGTTCATCCTCGAATGTTTATTCTTAGATACTTTGGGAAACTTTTACCAGAGTCTCTTTCGTACATTAGATTAAAAGCAACCTGTATGCAGCCTGAAAACATAATATACATGCCACCCATGGCCAATCTCTATAAACAACACACTTGGCTTCACACAACTGTCCATTATAAATTATGAAAATCAAGAATAAGAGCTTACCTGATGACCTACTGGCCTGAATAGAGCTATTATGAGGTATCCCACCTCAAGCCATATCTTTAGTTTATAATAGGTGGGGTATTTAGACTTCATTTCTTCCACCGTTTCCCATGTCATCCTTTCCACATTCTTGCTTCTCCATAAAACCTTCACGGAGGCTACCTCGTTATTCCTTAGCTTGCAGATTTGTCGGTCTAGGATGGCAACAAGAATTTACTCGTATGACATGTCCTCTGTAATTTGTACATCATCCATGGGAACCACCCGGGTAGGATCACCAATGCACTTCCGTAACATAGCAACGTAAAAATTCCGATGGACAGACTCTAATTCTGATGGAAATTTTGACTCATACGCTTCTTGGCCGACTCTCCCAATGATCCTATAAGGCCCAATAACCGTGGGCTAAGCTTTCCTTTCTTGCCAAACCTCACCACGCCCTTCATAGGTGACACCTTTAAGAATACCTAGTCATCAACCCCGAACTCTAAGTCTCGTCGCTGCACGTCAGAATATGACTTCTGATGACTTTGGGCTGTCAACAATCGCTCCCAGATAAGCTTTATTTTCTCTACGGCCCGCTGAACCAGGTCTGGCCCATGTAACCTAGATTCTACAACATCAAACCACCTTATAGAAGATTTGCACTTACGCCCATACAAAGCCTCGTACGGAACCATCTGGATACTGGAGTGGTAACTGTTATTATATGAGAACTCGACTAGAGGTAGATGTTCATCCCAACTTCTCGAGTGTCTGAATTGTGCGCTCGGCTTGTCCATCAGTCTGTGGATGAATGGTTGTGATGGTATTCGCCTGATACCCTAGACCTTTCTGCAATGACCACCAAAAATATGTTGTAAATTAGGCCCCATAGTCAGATATAATAGATACTGGTACCCTGTGTAGTCGCACTATCTCCTTAATATATAACTTTGCATAGTTTTGTGTTGTATATGTAGATCTGACCGGTTGGAAATGAGCTGATTTCGTGAGCTTATCGGCTATTACCTGTTGACACCCAATTTTTCTCTATAATATTTTTCAAGGTGCATATATACCTTCAAAACTAAGCATTGGCATCAATTGATATTTTTCCATAATTTCTGCATTTTTCTAAGGATTTTTATTAATTTATCCTAGTATTTAATTTACATAAAACCATTACAAATTGAATCACAAATGACTTTATAACAATTTCATGGGTTAATATTGCTATATATATTTATATTAGGTCTAAAATATCGCACAAATATACACATTTACATCTTTTGGGTTACAATTGTAATAACTTTGCAATTATAGCCCATGCGTACATTATCACATTATTTTACCAGAAATGGCTCATTGTATTTTTTAAAATATTTAATAATTATTTTAAAACATTTCTACGCATGAAAATTATTTTTTGTAATTTGTTAATTATTTTATAAACTATTTCTTATCAATTATTTGGGTATTTAATAAATATCCCCTTTTATCTTCAGACCTAACCCCCTCAAGACAGCCCAAACCCCTTTAAAAGACAGCCCGAACCCCTTAGGTCCAAACCTATAGCTGCCCGACCCAATACCCCGTTTAATAACGGTCCACAAACCCTCCAACCCTGTCGTCATCATCTCTATCGTCTCTCAACTCTCTCTCAACCGAACCCTAACCCTAAACGTCGTCACCGGCATAAACCTCCTCCCTACGGTGCTTCTATGTCTTCTCCGACCAGCCCTGGTCTTATATACGCCATGGCTCTTTGATTTCTTGGATCCTTGAGAAGATCCCAAGGAAACCTTACGAGTTCTGGTTCGGAACTTGCTTGTCTCAGGCAATTTGTTGTTTGTAAGTAAGGATCTTTTCTTGTTTTATTATGAATCTATAGGTTGTTGACCTATTCTCTTCACCTCTACTACTTTTCTGAAAAATCCTATTTCATTACCGTTGACTCTTCTCAGATCTTTATAGATCTGAGATGATTTGAATATTATTAAATGTTTCCCTAAAATATCTCCTATTTTAATTAATTAATTTGGATTTTTTGTCACCCTTTCTAAACTAAGTTTTATCCCGGACTTTCTTCAAAGCTTTTCTAACCTCTCAGTGTTTTAATAAGTGTTCTTTCATTATCATGATTGATTTTGCAAACCCTAGTGCATTCTATATGATATACTGATTTCTTCAATCTTTGCTTCAAATTTGGGTATTTCTGTGATAACAGTCGTATTAGTTTACTCTACCATTTGGACTTAAACCTTCTTCCTTGTTAAATCCAGTATTTTTGTGGTTCTTCCCTAATTAATCTTTGTTCGGGTTCGAACCTGCTTTTCCAGCTATGTTCTATAATTCTGTGAGGTCTTACTTATTTTAATTTCTATTTATGGAATTTGAGTAATTCTTTCTCGGAAATCAGTATTCTTTTAAAGGTTTTTCTTATTACTGTTATGATTCGTGTGCATAGATTGTATTTGTTTCCTTGTTTATGACTTTAATTGGTTATCCCTGCCTTAATTAATTGCCCGTATAATTTTGGGATTCTTATTGATCCATTATTTGGTATGATTTGAACTTCTTTCCTTAATTAAACCCCTTTGCTGTTACCATTAGGTGATTACCCCTAATGAAGGGGTCTATTCCGGACTCCCTTATGTTAACTGATTCCGTGACCCTGTGATTGCCCCTAATTGACCGACTTCTGATTCTTTTACCTTATTTGTTCTACTCCTAAAGTGCTATATATATGATGTGTGGCTAGAATTCGTGATTTTAAGCATTATATACCTCGCATTTTATGTGCTT
>ML373999.1:129414-144724 GCA_005239525.1 Nicotiana knightiana | reverse complement strand
GAGGGCTTAGAGGTTGGATTAGAGATAACGATACCTCGGGTGCAATCTAAAAGTGAACTGTAAGAAAATCTAGCTAGCGTAACTTGAGAGAGTGCGTCTAGTAAATTATCATAAATACTCGAGAGAGATTTATGGTAGATAGAGAGTTCATGAGTGATAGAGACGATTAATCAAGTTATAAGAAGTATCCGAGAAAGAATTCACTAACGGGGGAAGCCATAACCTTAGACCTTTATTATCATCATTTACATTGAATTGTTAGTCAATTACTAGTTTATTATTTTGTTCGTAGAATTAGTTAAAATACAAATTGATATTCAAAAGTCTTGAGAAAAGTGATTAAGTAACAGCTTAGTGTTTTATAGACTCAATTGATATGTTCAATTCTCTGTGGGATCGACTTTGGGCTTAATACCCCAGATTATATTTGCAGCGCCCGTTTAGTCTTTTTATAGGACATAGTTGAGCGTGATTAATGATAAGCCCCATAAATATAAGTTGTACAAGTTAGCCACATGTAATTGCAAATTTATTTATTTAAGCAAACAAATTCCTAAGTACTTTTATAAAAATAGAGGGAATAAAACAAAGTCCTTTTATATTTATCTTATTTCTTGCCCAAATGAAGAGTTAATGTTATCGTTTGAAAGTTAACAAAAACTTCAAATGCTTGTACCGAAATGAACAAGAGACTTCCTATTCAAGAGCACCGTAAACATAAGGGCCCTCTCTTATGAAACCCTCATAGTAAAGGGTAGATTCTGGAAGAATTTATGCCCGCAATCAAAAGTTATCAGATGAAATTATAACTGAAGCTTTAATTGATTAAATATAAAAGAAATATTTTTGCATAACACTTAAGAAAAAAAGTCTTTATTTATCAAGTTCCAAACTTGATGAAAGGTTTGGTATACTTACAAATTACAAAAAAGAGAAAAGAAAAAGAAGTTATGCATCATTGTCGCCCGAAGGGAGAGAAGGATCTACGCTTCCCCCGATAGAGGAAGGCGGATCCACTACTGGTTCGGCGTCTTCATCTTCTTCAATATCTCTTTCAACTCTCAAGTACTCGGAGCCATTACTCGAGAAGTCAGTCACAGAGGGCCGGGTAGGAAGATATTAATGAGCAGACAACTCCAATTCTCGGGCCTGGGCAATACAATTGTCTATATTGGTGATGCCCACTTTGGCCTCCTCCAAAGTCTTCCTCTTCATATGATATATGGCATAGGTTTTATTGAAGTCAAGGTAATCTTCTTGATACTGGAGTTGAGCTCGAATTTTATCAATTTCGGCTTGAAGACCGTCCCTTTCAGATTTCATGACGTTGAGGCGAGAGTCAATCTCAATAGTTGTAGTTAAGTGGATCTGGTTTTGTTCCATAACTCTCTTAAAACTCTCTTTCATTTTGGCCTTCTTCTACTCGACAGCATTGGCCTCCTCGGTTTTTATCATAAGTTGGACTTCAATTTATTAATTTTCTCCTCAAAGGCAGACTCGCGCTCGGTAACATCGATTACAACATCATGAAGATCAACCATTATATCTTGTTCGGTTTGCTGTAAGAGAGCCTCAATCCCATCCACCTGATTAGATTTTTCTTCCAGCATCGGGAGGTGCACGACAAGAAGGTAGAGAAGGGTGAAGTTAGGATTACCATCACAACATGTAAGCAGAAAAGAAGATGGGAGAAAACTATTATGATACATGCGTCGAACTATGCATAGAATTGTTTATCAGACACTCCCCGGAAAAGGAGCACATTTTTTTCCAATATTACTCCGAGGCCAACGGCTTCAGATAATTCGCAAGCTCTACCGGATTGGAAAAAAGATGACACTCTTTCGAAACTGAAAGAGTGGAACTTCTTATCCCTCGAGGATCGGGGAAGGGGTTGAATAATCATGCCCCAAATTCCCGTGTTAGGGAGACCGAGGAAGAGAAGCATCCATTTCTCAATCATCTGTTGTTGGTGGAGGAGATGCAATTGGTGCTGGTGGCGAAAGAGCAACTGGTGTCGATGGGCTTGAAGTTGTTGGTGTGGAAGGATGAGAAGCATCTACAGCAGGAGCAGTGTTGGTTGTTATTTACTCAATGGTTGGGGGGCAGAAGAGGTCCAAGGTTCGAATTCCTTGGACCGGAGACATCAATGGAGGCTGGGAAGAGAAAATCGGCATTCTCAACCAAGTCCATCTCACCCCAAAGCACCTGGGTTTTAAAATGTTGAGCTTTGAAGCTCTCCTGGTTGAGCATCCAGTTGAGCTGACGAATATTCTTTTATCCTTTGAAGGGGAGCCTCTCCATCACTGGCTTCCCCTTCATCAACAAAGACCACTGTGGCCAGCTCAGAAGGTATTTTCTTTTCCCTCTTCTCTTGAGTCCCAACCGAGGAGGAGCGTCTTCTTTTCAATTTATTGGTCTCGGGCTGGGGACTCCTAAAAGAGGCACCCTCACCGGTGTCTCGGGCAGATCCGTGAGCTCTGTTCCAGGCTAGGGCCTTTATCTAACACCCTCCTGGCCTCCTTGATCGAGATCAACTAAGGCATCAACCTCGGGGTAGATGATAGAGCCCCTCGAATGTCCTATATTGGGCAAAAAAATAGAGTTAGCAGTTTGTTCATGAAGATTTCTTATGTTCGAACAAGGGTAAAAGAAAGTGTGTTTTGAATTACCATTGTGCTTAGCCTTCCAGCAGTATTTGGGGGACATTTCCTTCCAGCGGCAGGATTCTGGATTCGTGATTTCCAGAATTTTCTGAACCCACCGGTCTAGGCCTTGAACCCGTGGTGGTTCCCATCGGGTAGATGAAACAAAAGAAACAAGAAAATCAACAATAACAGGAAACAATCTTTTCACGAAGGAAGAAAGTGAATGACCACAAACTTACGAAAACGATTCCATGACTCGGGAAAAGTTGGAGTTGGGGCCGGGATGATGTCCCTGATAGCAATGACGACGAATCATTCCATCTATCCGCAATCGTTGTCATCATCTATGCTGGTGAGGAGAGTGTGGTGGCCACACTTGTTAAAGGTTATTACTGGGAGAGCAAAGGATCATTATGTGTGCAAGGGTTAGGGTTTCCACGCACTATGTGCACAGTTGGCGAAGGTAGACCACCATCCGCCATATAGATGGGCCTACTTGTGCTAAGTAGGCCTGATATCGGTGGAAAAAATCCAAAATATTAGGTAAAGACCTTCACTCGACCCCAAAGACAATGTACCCAAGGTAAAAGGATACGTATAGACACATATAAAACCCTCATTGGAGAAGCTAACCCGCTCTATCATATCCGTGTCTAGGATTTCATGATTGGGGCAGTTGTAGTCCTTCTTCATAGCTGGGATAATACAAGGGAGAATGAATGAATGATACCTACTAACTAGCCTAGTCCGTGAAGATGCAGACGGAACCTTCTCTTGAAAGTCATTTGCAGTTGAGATTATGTGGTATGATGGTGCTAAAAATGGAAGGATCAGAATCGACATCAACCTCCTTGTCCTTGTTTTTCTTTGGACCTCCACCGAAGAAAGGACTAGTGTTTCCGAAGAAAGTAGTGAAAGAAGCCGTGGTAACAAAAGGTCAGTAAAATTCTTGATAAGAAAATTAAAGGTTGTGAAAGGTTTCCAAGCAGATCGAGAGAGGACGAAAGACTTATGAAAGTTGTAAAAGTGAAGAAGTAAAAATGTTGAGTAGCAAGGAAGTTATAGACGCCAAAAATCATGGTCACGATTACCTCGAAAACCGACGAAAATATTTGTTGAATCAAGGGGAAACACGTGTTCGAGGTCTTAAATGCAATAAGATGTGCGTCCTTTCGAGCGTCAGAGACTATTTATGAAATTTTTTACCAAGAAAGGAATCTTCACCAACTTTCCGATAACACTAAGATATGTAACCGGAAAGTAGGGGGACTATCTATATGGGATATAATTTTATAACGGATGATCAAATGGTAACACGACACGTGAAAACCGAAGATATGTAAAAGGCAAGTCAGGGAACAATCAATATCGGATACGACGAATGTAATTGATATCGGGTAAATTTTGAAAGGAGCATAGTCGATGGGAGAAGGTCAAGAGTTTTCCATCGAATAGCATTCAGTGAGGGAATATTCACAAACATTAAATGAACGACCATTGCAGAAAATACTTGCATTCATGGCCTGACGTTACGCGTTCATCAATGACCCTTTTATTATCATTTAAGAGGAGTTTGATCCTATGATATTGTTTCCCAAGATAAAGCTATAAATAACAGGCTCAACAACCATTGTAAAGATATGAACTGTTCTGCATACAAAAACTTATTTTACTAATTTTGCTCTCAATTTAACAACTTTATTTCCCTTTATCGTTATTTTCACTTTGCTCTCGGAGACACTGCGTTCGGAGCTAGGCTCGTTATCTTCTTCAATTTCAATCGTTAAATCTCAATTTGAATATTATTTCCTTATTATTTTTGGATCAAATCAATTCATTTTTCTATAAACCACGTAACAAATTAAATTTTACTATTTTACGGGTAAATAACTCTATCACCAATTAATAATCTTTGATTTTTTAGTAAAAGAATAAATATTAGGAGCACCTTGAAGTTTTGACATGAAAGGAAACGTCATCCATTTAAACTGGTACGCCGCAACTCGTGGTAAGTATACCCCGCATAAGAAATATCGTCATCATCATCACTTTTCTCTCCCGAGTCTGTTATCTTAGCTAGAGTGCTGGACTGCTGGTTCGACAGAATTCAACAAGTTCCGCCAAAATTATATATTTTTTCTGGGAAATATTAAATTTTTTAGTTATGGATAACTATTTTAGAATTCAAATTTCATAAACTCAAAATTCTGAATTTGCCACTCAGCACCAACATATATATATATATATATATATATATATATATATATATATATATATATATATATATATATATATATATATATTAGATCGGGCTGTACGCCGCAACGATATAGCGCTTGGGCTGAAGGAGCTCCTTCAGAGTCTGTACACACCTAGTGAGCTCAGTCGACTATATATATATATATATATATATATAATATTATGGATCGGGTTGCACTTCACAGTGTTATATATATGTATATATAACGCTGTGACGTGCAACCCGATCATAAATAGTCGACTGAGCTCACTAGGGGTGTACAGACTCCGAAGGGGCTCCTTCAACCCAAGCGCTAAATATATATATATATATGGTACATCAATCAGCATCAAACTCTCATTCTTGCTATAGACTTCTAGGGGAAGATATGGAACGCCTTTTACTCTCTCCTTTCACCCGTCAAGATGCCTTCAAAAGGGAGTACGTGACCCCTTTATATAGGTGTAAGCTAGGTTTGGGTAGAATAGAGGCCAAAATTTAATGTCTAGCCCAAAAGGTAATTGACTTATATTAAATCATTTGATTTTGACTTTATTATTGAGTGAAAATATTTAGTTGGGTTAATATGTCTTGAATTTATAATTTATAAAAAAATTTATGAGTGTAATTCGATAAATTTTGATGTCTACAATGACCTCTTTAGTATTAATTGCTAAATTAGTTTTTGGAAATGCTTCATGAATGGTGAGAATAGCGATTGTGCTTAAGAATTGCAACTTTACGACGATCATCCGTTACCTAATTTGCTAATTCTAAAATCTTAACGAAGCATTTTGTAAAACCAACCCGCACCCTTTCACCAGCTCTCACATTAACACAACCCCTAACTATTAGTAAATTAAATTCAACAGTTTTGTGGAAAAATAGTTTTCTTTTCTTAAAAGTTAATTAAAACATACAGAACGTCTCCTAAGCATGTATCTTGTCAAAAAATAGAAAACGGTATAATTCTGAGTATAATTTCTATGACAATGTATATGATCGAATAAGGAAGCCTGATTTCATAGGCTCGAGATGTTACCTCGAGGGCAGAAGTTCAGAAGATGTCGAGCCCGGGTTTGAAGGTGGAATACGAGGTTCGAGGGCCGGGGTGCTCATTGAGCATTGAAGCCAGGTACAGCTGATGCCGAATAATGTTGTTTGAGTTTGTTATGGAAAGGACAAGATTCTTGCCATGTTCCCAAAGATCATAGAGGAAATTCCAGGATAGATTTGTACGAATTAGTACAAATCCGTACAAGTTTGTTATACACCTGTACCAATAAAATTCTTTACTACAAATAGAAGTGTACTTATTTAGGATTTAATCTCCTACAAAAAGGGGACCCCAATCATTTGTAATCCTATCTAATCATTGGCAAAGAATATACTATCTTACTTTGTCGTTTACTGCTCTTCAGAATCATTCTTTAGCTTTATTACACTTAATTTGATGTTCTTGCTTTATTGCTCCTAACTCACCTCGAGGTCATCGAGGTCTCTACTGCTCTAGCAACACTTGTTTGGTTCATCGATTCTTCTCATTCATACTCTACATTACTTGTTTATTAATTAGTATTGGACTGGATCACATATCTTTAAAACCACAAATCAAATTTAATTGTTACTCATATTTTCGGGGTAAACAGTTTGGCACCCACCGTGGGGATAAAGATAATAGTGATTATTTCAGTGCTAATTTGTTTATATAACACACGTTATTCTTCACACTTTTTCTTGTCGAAGATTCTTTGATTTCAGGCTAAAACATGTCAAACACAGCAAATGCACCAGTGCATGGTAATCACGGCCTCAGATTCCACGGGGAGAATGAAAATGCAACAGCTTCAGGAGTCGGTATGCCACCGCTCAACCCTGGGGTAGAACCAGTTCCTAACCCAATCGATGTTGGTTCACACATTGCTATAAACGTCGACTTAGGCACAGACGTCGGAGGAAGCGTGCGTGGAGAAGTTCAACCCAGTGGCCAAAGAACACAGGGTCGAGGAGACGGGGAAGTCAGTCTCCAAGTGATTTTCGAAATGTTGTTGGCACAACAGATTGCCATCGCTCAGTGGCAAAGCCAGCAAATGACCCCAAGTGTGGTGGGACCGGAAACTACTCATCGTGCTGAACCAATCCCGGAAAGGTCGAGCAACAATGCATCAGGAACTGACCCCACAATCATGAGATTTCTCAAATAATTCACAAAGAGGATCGAGTCGGGAGAGAAGAGGATCGAATACAACGATAAAAAAGTGGAAACGTACAACTCGAGGGTCGACCAAATACCGGGATCACCTCCGGTTTTGAAAGGACTGGACTCTAAAAAGTTTGTGCAAAAACCTTCCCCCCGAGTGCGGCCCCGAAGCCTATTCCGAAGAAGTTTTGCATGCCCAACATACCCAAACACAACGGGACTACCGATCCCAACGAGCACATCACCAAATATACTTGTGGTATAAATGGAAATGATTTGGAGGACGACGAGATCGAGTCTGTTCTACTAAAGAAGTTTGGGGAAACATTGTCCAAAATGGCCATGATTTGGTACCATAACCTACCCCCAAATTCTATTGATGCGTTTGCCATGTTGGCATATTCGTTTGTAAAGGCACATGCTGGTGCTATAAAGGTTGCAACAAAGAAGTCAGATGTATTCAAAATCAAACAAAGGGACAACGAAATGTTGTGGGAGTTTGTGTCCCGGATCCAAATGGAGCGAATAGAATTGCCACCAGTCTCCGATAACTGGGTTGTACAAGCTTTCAGTCAAGGGATAAATGAGCGGCACTCGATAACATCGAGGCAGTTGAAATAAAACTTGATTGAGTACTGATCACGCCCAACTCTAGTCCTAAAAAGGATAAGCGGTCGCTGCAAATATAATCCGTAAAATCTAAAAGTTCGAAGTCAAATTCCACAGAAAACTAAGGTTTCGCTATAATTGTTCAATATTGCTAAGAAACACAAGTCCAAACAATTTTCTAATTATAGAGATTATAGTATTTATTTCTAACTAATTAAATAACAACTATTATAAAGCAGTAAAATTATCAACTAACAAGGATGAAATTTGGGATAGAACTAAGGAGGTCTAGAGTTATGATTTTCCCAAATGTTGGAATCCTTCCCGCTATGTTCACTACAATTTTGCCTATGTATTCTCTACTGACCTTGAGCACTTTAGGTGCCGTAATTCTCTCTCGAGCAACTACAATAATTTACTAGGCGTATTCTCTCGAATTACGCTAGTTGGCTTTATCTAACTGCTCACTATGACCACGTCAAGGCTTCGTTATTTCTAAACCTATCTTTAAAATTGTTGTATTGATTTCTCACAAATGTTAGGAGTGAAGTTGTTCAACAACCACCTAAATATGTATCCTTTCTCAAGCAACACATAATAAATAGGCACAGTCAATCGATGGCCATTCAATCAAGAATAATAAACATGTAGTTGAACAAGTAGATAAATCCAACGGCTCAATTATATAAAAATATAACAAGAATTTATCCTACAAAAGGTTCCATCAAAACCCTAGATAACAAATTAGTTATTCATAATAGTATGTAAAACTACAATACTAGGAGTCATAACCAACAATGAAAAATAGGAAGAGAAAGGAAAAACTCGTAGAAGAATTCCCGCCTTGCTCCTATTGTGTCTCTGCCTCCTTAGGTCGAATATTGTGTCAAAAGTATGTCCAATCTGGTCAAAATACTGTTTTTCCATGTATAAATACCAAGTAGGGTCGGGCCCAAACAATTATACCTTTTTCCCACGCGAAAAGGACTATTTTTCAGGTCTGGAGTAGCGCGGGCGTGCTAAGACCACGCTCCGGCCGTGCTAATCAACAAGTACTCTGCCCCAGTCCGCATCAGGTCCGCGGTCGCGGTTATCAACAAGTATTCTGCCCCAGTCCGCATCAGGTCCGCGGTTGTTGTTTCGACCACGTGTTTCACCCTGTTTCTTTTGGAATTTGGAAAAACGTAACACATGAACATTGTATCCCTTTGAGTTATATTTCCAAACATATATTATATATCTCAAATGGAGTTTGGAACAAAATGTTATGTATATTTTACTAGACAGTGCGCAATATGCCTACTCGAGTCTTCATTTGTTCTTAACTATCAAATTTGACCCCTGAACACGATCCCGGCTTAATTCCTTGGGCTTTTACTCAGACTTCAAAGCTCCAAATCACTTGAATTCATTCCATAACATCTATATAGCTCGGAATCACTCATACAAGCCATAAAACACACAGTTAGTGCAAAACACTAGCGATTAAATCTCAAACTCAATTAAAGTGCAGCAAATTAAAGTGTAATAAGCGACTAAAACACGCAATTATAGCCTATCATAGAGTAACCCACCGTAACTTAGGCGGATGTTCATAATAGATACCAATCGAAGATTAGAGTTGAAGATGACCATTTGGGAGCCTCCTCGGGCCCGACTTAGCCAAACAAGTTAGCAACGAAAGATTCGAGAGAGGTAGACAAGGAACTGAGACCGAGTAAGGAGAGGTATCAACCGTAAGTCGAAGATCAAAGGAACATCTCAAGGCATAACGTACCTCAAAATGATCGAAGAGCAGATCGAGGTCAGAATTCTTGGGGACTCATGAGTAAGACCGGGTTCGACAAGCACTCAGGACCGGTAGAGGCACCCCGACTATCAGAATATAACTTTAGTGTCGATGCCTCGGGTATCATCTCGACCATTTGGAAAACCAGATATACCAGATGGCCTAAACCCATACAAACTGATCCTTCTCAGAGGAATCCCAACTTGATGTGCAAGTATCACGGTGCACATAGGCATAGGACCGAGGATTGCAGGAAACTAAGAGAGGAGGTAGCCCGATTGTTCAATAAGGAGCATCTTCGAGAATTTCTCAGTGACAGGGCCAAGAACCACTTCAAAGAAAGAGATGCCAATAGAAAGAATGAGCTAGAGGAGCCCCAACACTTCATTCACATGATCGTCGGCGGAGTCGGTGTCCCACAGGGACCCATATTCAAACGCACCAAAGTATCAATCACACGGGAGGAGCGAACTCGGGACTACATGGCCAAGGACACCCTCACATTCAATGAGGAAGACACCAAAGTCTTATCTCAACCTCACAATGATGCACTGGTAATTTCTATTCTTTTAAATAAAGTTCAAGTTAAACGTGTTCTTGTGGATCCAGGTAGCTCAGCAAATATAATCAGATCGAGAGTCGTGGAGCAGCTGGGGCTGCTTGACCAAATCATACCAGCATCTCGAGTCTTGAATGGATTTAACATGGCAAGTGAAACAACGAAGGGGGAAATCATCCTCCTAGTAAACGTGGCCGGAACCATACAAGACACAAAGTTTCATGTTATTGAAGGTGACATGAGGTATAATGCTTTACTTGGAAGGCCGTGGATCCATAGCATGAGGGCAGTGACATAAACCCTTCATCAAATGATGAAGTTCCCAACAAAAGATGGCGTAAAAATGGTATATAGGGAGAAACACACAGCTAAGGAGATGTTTGCAGTCTATGACTTGGCACTAGTATCGAGGCCCTCTACACCAGAAAAGTCGAGCGTCAAGGACAAACAGGTAACCTAATATCAATCACAGTCTATATCTTGGTTGAGGACGAAGAAGATTTTCTTACCCCTCGAGATTTCATCGCCCCCGAGGAGTCAGATGCGACGAAGTCCACGGTCGAGAAGCTTGAGCAGGTGATATTGATCGAGTATCTGCCGGAACAAAAGGTATACCTGGGAACGGGGTTAACCCTCGAACTCAGGAAAAAACTCATCCAATTCCTTGTTAATAACATTGATTGCTTTGCTTGGTCCCACTTAGATATGGCAGGGATCCCACCAAAGATAACCACTCATCTACTAAGTGTCGATCCCCGATTTAAACTGGTGAAACAAAAGAGGAGGACTCAGTCCGAGGTAAAGCACGCATTCATCAAAGACGAGGTAACCAAACTTCTTAAGATAGGGTCCATTAGGGAAGTAAAATATCCCGAGTGGCTAGCTAATATAGTAGTAGTCCCTAAAAAGGGAAACAAACTTAGAATATATGTACAATACAAAGATTTGAACAAGGCATATCCTAAAGACTCTTTCTCATTGCCCAACATCGATCGTTTGATCAATGCTACGGCCGGCCACGAGATCCTTACTTTTCTCGATGCTTACTCCGGGTACAATCAAATTCGAATGAACTCGGAGGACCAGGAAAAGACTTCGTTTATCATGAAGTATGGTACATATTGCTATAACGTAATGCCCTTCAGGATAAAAAATGCAAGGGCTACATACCAGCGCCTAGTTAATAAAATATTCAAACATTAGATAGGCAAATCTATGGAAGTTTATATTGATGACATTCTAGTTAAGTCCCTGCGCGCAGAGGACCATTTGACTCATTTACAGGCAACGTTCGAGATCTTAAGAAAATACAACATGAAACTCAACCCCGAGAAATGCGCTTTTGGAGTTGGCTCGAGAAAGTTCTTAGGTTTCATGGTGTCGAACAGGGGAATCGAGATCAACCCCAAAAAAATCAAAGACATCGAGGAAATTACCGTCGTAGACAATGTGAAAGTTGTACAACGGCTAACCGGACGGATAGCTGCCCTAGGCTGGTTTATCTCGAGATCAACGGACCGGAGTCATCATTTCTTTTCCCTACCCAAGAAGAAGAACGATTTTGCATGGAATCCGGAGTGTCAACGAGCCTTAGAAGAGTTAAAACGGTACCTCTCGATCCCACCCTTGCTTCATACTCGAAGGAGGATGAAACACTCTACTTGTATTTATCCATGTCCGAGGTAGCCGTAAGTGGCGTGCTGGTTCGAGAAGAACAAGGTACGAAATTTCCTGTTTATTATGTAAGTCAGACCCTAGGAGATGCTGAAACCAGGTAAGCACATTTATAAAAATTAGCACTTGCACTAATAAGCGCATCTAGATAATTAAGACCATATTTTCAATGTCGCCCTATATGTATACTGACTACATACCCAATTCGAAATGTCTTACATAAGCCCAAATTATTGGGCCAATTTTCCAAATGGGCCATCGAACTTGGAGGGTATGATATCGATTATCAACCCCGAACGGCTATCAAGTCTCAACTTTTGGCAGATTTTGTGGTTGATTTTACGTCGGCCCTCGTACCCAAAGTAGAAAAGAACTCTTGCTAAAAACGGGTACGTCTTCGGGGGTATGGACCCTCTTTACAGACGGTGCCTCGAATGTGAAAGGGTCCGGGATCGGTATTGTTTTATAACCGCCTACTGGAAATACCATTAGGCAATCTATCAAAACTTCTAAATAGACTAACAATGGGCCGAGTATGAGGCCATGATTGCAGGTCTTGAACTAGCCAAGAGCCTTAGAGCAGAGGTCATTGAGGACAAGTGTAACTTTATTTTGTAAGTAAACCAAGTAAACTGAAGCTTCGAAGTTCGAGAAGATATAATGCAAAGTTACTTAGACAAACTTCAAGTGACATTGCACCGCTTCAAGGAATGGACACTGGACCATGTACCCCGAGAACAGAACAGTGAGGCCAATGCATTTGCGAAGTTGGGGTCGTCGGTCGAAGAGGATGATATTGTCCCGGGGACTGTCATCCAATTGTCAAGGTCGGTGGTCGAAGAGGGACATGCGGAAATTAATTCAATATGTTTGACGTGGGATTGGAAGAATAAGTACGTCGAATACTTGAAGCACGGGAAGCTCCCCTCGGACCCAAAAGAGTCGAGGGCCTTACGAGCCAAAGCAGCTCGATTTTCGCTCGATGAAAATGGAACATTATACAGAAGAACCTTCGACGAACCACTGGCAGTGTGCTTAGGACCAGGAGACACCGATTATGTATTGCGAGAAATCTACGAAGGCACTTGTGGGAACAACTCTGGTGCCGATTCTTTGGTTCACAAGGTAATTAGAGCAGGATATTACTGGGATAGAATGGAAAAAGATACTAAGGAATTCGTTCGAAGGTGTGATAAATGCCAAAGGTTCGCACCGATGATCCATCAGCCCGGTGAACAACTCCATTCAGTCCTATCCCCGTGGCCATTCATGAAATGGGGGATGGACATCGTCGGCCTCCTACCAATGGCGCCAAGTAAAGCTAAATTTATGTTGTTTATTACTTACTACTTTTGACTTCATATGGGACCACATCGTGTGTCGGTTCGAGATACCCACTGAAATAGTATGTGTCAATCGGAAGCAGTTCATCGGCTGCAAAGTGACAAAATTCTTCAAAGACCATAAAATTAAAATGATTCTATCGACGCCCTATCACCCAAGCGCAAATGGCCAGGCCGAGTCTACAAAATAAACTATCATTCAAAACCTGAAGAAGAGGTTGAATGATGCTAAAGGGAAATGGAGACAAGTATTGCCCGAGGTGCTATGGGCATATCGAACAACGTCGAAGTCGAGCACGGGGGAACCCCGTTTTCTTTGGTGTATGGATCCGAGGCATTGATTCCGGTCAAGGTCGAGGAACCCAGCATCAGCTTTCAGCATATTACCGAGGCTTCGGACCACGAAGCTATGAACACTTGTCTCGAGCTACTATGAAAAACGTGAAGCCGCACTAGTTCGAATAGCCATGCAAAAGCAAAGGATCGAGAGGTCTTACAACAGAAGGGCGAACCTTCGACATTTCGGAGCCGGTGACTTAGTTCTAGGGAAAGTCACCCTCAATACTCGAGACCCAAACGAAGGGAAACTAGGACCCAATTGGGAAGGGTCATACTGAGTCCTCGGAGTCGTAGGGAAAGGATCCTACAAACTTAGCACAATGGAAGGAGAGAAACTACCAAAAAATTGGAAAATATCACTGCTCAAACAATATTATTTCTAAGGCATGACCTTATCCCCTTTTTTATTTATATTTAAGATTAACTCCTTGCAGATGTTCGACTGGAGATATCGAAGACCTTGGGATTTAAAGCATGCGTTGTACTCTTTTTCACTTAGATCGGGTTTTATCCCAAATGGGTTTTACCGTCAAGTATTTAACGAGGCAATAATTATATGTTACCTAAGGCGAATTCAACAAAGTATTCAAGGCTTCTTTTCAATCAACCTCGAATACTGGAGGTAATCACCCTCAAAAGTTGTATTTACAAAGAAAATAATTCACGCCAATGAGGGCCTTGATAGGAGAACTTTGTAATGGTCCAAATGGTCAAATGAACCGTGTCCATAAAAAATAATCGATCCCCAACAGCAAAACATATACGCATGTATCAATTATTCAAAGAAGAATTTTTGCTATATCAAAACACGTTGTGTTTCAAATAAATCTACTATTATACGAGTTTCACACTCATAATTCTACGAGAAACGGCCCAAGGGCCATAACGTAAATGCACCTCGAATACTCGAGGACTATCATCGACATTCAACATATCGAGTCATCAAAAACTCGAACTCATAAGACCTCAAAAGGGCATATTCGAATTCATAAGACCTCAAAGAGGTGTCCCCTCGATACAAAGGCCAAGGCCATCATACTCGGGGACTAAAGGCTACGGCCATATAAAAGGCGACGACCATATGAAAGACTACGTTCATATGAAAAGGCTACGGCCGAAATAATGCGTCTCAGAGACGTATGACTTCCGCCATAAAATTAAAGGCCTTCGAACACTTCGAAAAACGGGTTAAATCAGGTCCCCCCCCGGCAAAAGCAAATGATAAAGGGCTTCGATAAAACTAGCCCTCAAATAATTCCAAGGCTTCGATAATATCAACCTTTGAAAATAACCTCCAGAGGTATTCAATTATCGTTAAACAACGAATTACAAACGAGGTCCCAATCGATCGAACCTTCAAAAAATCCAACGAGTACAAAAAACACATGCTAAGGCATACCAAATATTTTACTAAGTCTTTTAGCCGGATAGAGGGAAAGATTATAGACACTTTAGAAGCCGAATTGGACCAACCTAAAAGATCCTAAGGGCTGACCTAAAAGAGACTAAGGGCCAACCTAAAATATCCTAAGGACCAATATTAAAGCTTAAGAGCCAATATTTGAAAAACATATAGGCCAAAGCACACAGGGATCGAAACCTTACTCAGCTCAGACTCGAGAGTCCCGCTACCCTGAGCTCACGTCAAATCGACTTAAAGTTTAGCTTGAGGATAAGACCTTATTCTATCAGTAAACCTAAGGGTTTGCCTTACCCCGAATTTGAGCCAATGCACACTCAACTATCAAAAGTTATAGTATCAAAAATCGAGCAAACTTTGAAGAAAATCGAAAGCTAAGAAAAACAATCAAGGAAACTCTTTTTCATATATTCAAAAGGTGTTACAAAGGAGTTCGACAAAACTAAAAGAAAGTTACAAAAGATAGAAAAAAATTTTTACACTGGGGGGA
>ML373999.1:53195-129089 GCA_005239525.1 Nicotiana knightiana | reverse complement strand
ATTCCCCCCCCCCCCCTAGGCTAATGATTTCCCTCGGGTCTGCCTCTCCCTCGGGGCCAGTCTCCTCCCCGGGAGCAACCTCTTCTTCAATCTCCTCTTCGCCTCCGAAACCACCTTGGACTTCTTCGACGTCATCATCATCGTCAGAGGAGAGAACAAATTTGGAATCAGTTTCATCTACCTTAGCCCGTTTTATCTCTTCGGAGAGATCGAAGCCCGTAGCATGGATCTCTTCGAGAGTCGCCCTCCGAGATCGGAACTTGGTGTAGTCATTACTCCATTTCTCTCGGTCGGCGGCTCCTCTCAACTCCATTTGAGCATCAGCGACATCCTTTACATATATGGTGACCGTTCTGTCAACCTTGATTTGTATCTCCTTGGCTTCAGTCTGTGCTGCCACAACTTCGGCCTCGGCCTTTGCAAGACCAGCTTCAAGCTTGGCAATCTACCGGCCTGGACCAAACTTCTCTCTTGGGCATTTCGAAGTTGGATCTCTAGGGCAGATATTCTCGCAAGTGCATCTTCTTTCGCTGCAGCCAAGGTGACCATCTTCTCTTTCCATTTATTACATTCGGAATTGACTTGATCGACCTCACCTCGAAGCAGCTCCAGCATCTCCACCTTTTGCTGCAGCTGAGACATCGAAGTGTTAGCCTTCAAACATGGGAGAGGAAGCCCGTATTATTTCAAAATAGAGGTTACCTGCTTCTCCACCTTGTCCTCATATTCACGAGCCTTGGTCAATTCCGACCGAAGATCCTTCAGCTCCTCTTCCTTTTTATCGCAAAGGAGCCTCATGGATTTCTCTTCGCCCAAATATTTGTGCAGCTCGGCTTCGCACTGACGTAACTCGGCCTTAAATTTGTTGAGTGCCTGCAAAGAAGAAAAGAATGATAAGTTAAGCAAAGGAGGAAATCATAATGTTAAAGAAATTGCAACATTACTAGAACTTACACTGGATAAAAGGCGTTAGGCCTCTTCAAAGACCGATGTTGCATCAATAAGGTCGGCTTCATTGACCCCAATAAAGCAACCCTGGAAGGGGTCATCTTCACTTGGGACTCCACCTAACTCGGGCTTCTTCAGGTTCTGAGATTCCCTAATAGTGTTCTCGGAATAGGCCGGGAGCGACGGGGAATGACCTGTTGTCATGGCCTCAGGGAGATCACTCAAGGCGCTATGTAAGGGCAGAGGAGCTACGAAGCTTTCTCCTTTTGGAGTACTACCAGAAGTTTGAGAAACGGTCACCACATCAGGCGATGCAAGGCCTTCGTCTTTCTTTTCTTTTGAAGGCCCTTCTTCGTGGCTAAGGGATCAAGTCTCAATGGGCTTGACAGCGTCGGAAGATTGTTTTGTTCGAGCCACCAAAGACGAACCCTCCAGCTCGTCGTCTTCATCGTCCATAAACTGGTGGACTGAATCAATATCCACGTTAATAACGACGCTCTTCTTGCGCCTCCGAGCATGCTATGCTTTATTTTGGGCGCCCTCGCTCTTCGAGGACCTCGTTCTTTTGTTATCCTTGTTTGGCTTTGAGGTCGAAGGTTCAACGTTCTCCCCGAAAGGGGGAGGCCTCATCTCGAAGAACTCCCCAATACCTGCCACAGAAGAGTTAAGTTACCGAAACAGGGGCATTCTTAATAAGAAAGGAAATACTGAAACACCAACCATGGTGTTTTGCTTCCCACTTTCCCTTCGACAAGTCCTGCCACTTGTGTTTGTCATATGACGATGTAGCGGCTAGTTTACGAACCCAGTCCTCGAGGTCGAGAACCGCATTGGGCATCCACGGAACCACTACGGAAAAACAAGAAGAATGTTACGCAAAGCTTAGCAAAACTTATGGATAAAACTAAAGAAAAGAATCCCACTCACGTTCGAAGTTCTATTTTTCAGGGAACGGCATGTGCTCCTCGGGAATGACATCGGTGGTCCTCACCCGGATGAACCGGATCAACCAACCTCGATCCTTGTCTTCGTCATTGCTGGAAAAGAAGGACTTGGTCATTCGGCGTTGAATTTTTATCAAACCTCAGAAAAGCTAAGGTCGATATAAGCGGATGAGATGGTTGAGGGTGAACTCGAGCCCGGCCTTTTCAGCGAAGTACCTCATCATTATTACTATTTTCCAAAAGGACGAATGGATCTGGCCCAGGGTAACTTGATATCTTCTGCAGAATTCAAGCACGAGCGGATCGAGAGGACCCAACGTAAAGGGTTAAGTGTATAAACTTAGGAACCCCTCTACGTAGGTTGTGATGTTCTCTTCACGAGAAGGTATCTGCAACACAACCTTCTCTTCCCAACCGCACTCTCTTCTCACAGCTTCGAGGTGCTTTTTCTTAATCGAACTTATATACCTCGAAGTGTTCTCCCGACGGTCAAGTACATCGGGAGGATTTTCGACCGTAAAATCCTTTTTAAGGAACAACTGCTCGGTACAATCTCATGGAGCGTCGGCGGCTTACCGTCGGCCGAACGAGAGGAAGAATAGGAGTTTCCTTCTTTCTAAAGAACAGATTTGGAAGTTTTTGGCATTGATGTTTAGAAGAAGAATGAGGAAGTTGGTAAGTGGTGGAGGTTTTAAAGTTGATAAGGTGGAAGAGTTGGTGGCGAAGGGGAAGTTAGACAAGAAAAGAGGCATTGCAAATAACAGTGAAAGTTCTTAATAAGAAGTGTAAACGAGTATATGTAGAGAAAATCGGTGATTATTCATTGACATTGATGGTCAACCGGCTCTGACATGCATTTAATGATTTGGGGAGAGAACCGATGGGACGCTTCGGTCGTTTCAACGCTTGCGTCATGGGAATGATGTCACCATTAGGGACTTCGGAAACTCAAGAATTCAAATCGTTTGTGGTCATTTCATTCTAAGAAACGCGGGAACTATCTGTATACGGTCAAAATCAGGAAGCTAGATTTTATAGGCTCGAGATGTTGCCTCGAGGGCAGAAGTTCAAAAGATGTCGAGCCCGGGTTCGAAGGTAGAATACGAGGTTCGAGGGTCGGGGTGCTCGTTGAGCATTGAAGCCGGGTACGACCGATGCCGAATAATGTTGTTATGAGTTTGTTATGGAAAGGACAAGATTCTGGCCACGTCCCTAAAGATCATGGAGCAAATTCCGGGATATATTTGTACGAATTAGTACAAATTCGTATTAGTTTGTTAGACAGTTGTACCAATAAAATTCTTTACTACAAATAGAAGTGTACCTTATTTAGGATTTCCTCTCCTACAAAAAGGGGACCCCCAATCATTTGTAATCCTATCTAATCATTGGCAAAGAATATATTATCTTACTTTCTCGTTTACTGCTCTTCAGAATCATTCTTTAGCTTTATTACACTTACTTTGTTGTTCTTGCTTTATTGCTCCTAACTCACCTCAAGGTCATCGAGCTCGAGGTCTTTACTGCTCTAGCAACACCAGTTTGGTTCATCGATTCTTCTCATTCATACTCTACATTACTTGTTTATTAATTAGTATTAGACTAGATCACATATCTTTAAAATCATAAATCAAATTTAATTGTTACTCGTATTTTCGGGTAAACCGACAACAACCCCAAACTTCAGGAAATACACACATTAATTCTTTGTTTTTAGCTTTTTTTACCCTTCTTCACGTGAAAATAATGAAAACGGTATAAAATTGTAACTGATCAAAATAAAAATAGAAGGTTTGAAACGTTTTATTCATTTAATTTCGTAAGTAGTTTTGACGTGGCTCCAAAACGGAAAATAACTACTAAATGAAAGAGAGAAGGTTGTTTTTAGTTTTGAACTTGGTTTCTTCCCTCTTTAGGCGAAAAAGGGAAAATATTAAACGAATCTTGAAAGATATTCTAATAATAATCACCTCATTTCACCTGTCGTGATCTTATTTTGCACAAAACCTTTACTTTAAGTATCATTTTGGAGAGTATAATGTGTAGGAGTAGAGTGTGAATATGGAAAACGATTTTTTTTTTAAATTCTTCAAACATATTTCTCTTTATATTAATTTGATACTGGCAATAATAATAATAATAATAATTAATTGTAACCTGATTCGACTACCTTCTCTCGATAAATATTTTTCACCAAGTTATCTCAGAAGAAGATCGTCATGTTTAACGGGATTTAATCACACTGATGTTTTGTTGTGATTGTTACTACTTTCACAAAAGTAAAACTAAAATCAAATAACTTTTTGAAGCATACTTTTAGTGTGAGATAAGAAAAGTGGATCATTAGGGTGTTTGGATGGATAAATTAGTTGTAACAACTTTTTTTGAGACAATTCGATGAATCAAGGCAGTTAACCCACACATAATATGCTTTTGTTTTAAATTTTCTAAGTAAAATAAATATTTTAACCATCAATAATCTTCTATAATTATATTAAAGATCAAAATGTTTCTATTTATTATTATAATATATTATTTCCAGGTCGCTTTAGTAGTTGTTACCTTGCCTATTCAATATCCGTCCCCCCACGCCCTCTTTTTATTTAGTTGGGGTGAATTTCACAAAGGCCCCTTATAACTTTTGCTTTACAATATATATCCATAAAATTTATTTTGCCAGCCCTTACAATTTATTTTTTGCATTGATATGCTTATTTATTTATTTATCGTCTATGAACAACCAAACGTCGAAGCTGATACTATGTGGCAGCCTTACGATTTTGCAAAAGTTATATTTATCTTTGTTAAAAACTACGTAATACTCTTACTTTGTTTTCTGTATACGTGGAAATATTTGATTTGACACAAAATTTTAAGAAAAATAAAAAGTTTTGGAACTTGAGATCTTAAACTTTTCATGAGATTTTTGTGCATGACTATAAAAGTATGTTGATCACGGCCAACTATCCCTTATAAGAAGGACTAAGCGGTCGTTGCAAATATAATCCGGTTAACAAGTCCGGAGTCGAATCTCACAGAGAACTAAGGTTTAGCTACAACTGTTCGCTATCACTAAGAAGACAAGTTCGAACAATTCGTAAGTTATAAATATTAAGATTCTTATATTAACTAATTAAATAATAAATTAAAGTAATAGATTAACAACTAGGGACGCTAAGGGTTGGAGACAAGATTAAGGAGGTCTAGAGTTATGATTTTCTCAATTGTCGGAATCCTTTCCGCTACGTCTTCTATAATTTCGCCTAAGCATTCTCTACCGATCGTGAGTACTTTTGGTGTCGTAATTCTCTTCCGAGCAACTACCACAATTTATTAGACATATTCTTCCGAACTACGCTAGCTGGCACTAATTCACCGATCACTAAGATCGCACCAAGGTTACGTTATTCCTAATCTCACATTTAGACCCTTCGTATTGATTCCTCACATACGTCAGGAGTGATGTTGTTCAACAACTACCAAATATGTACCATTTTCCAAGCAATACATACTAAATAGGCACAATCAATTGATGGTCATTCAATCAACAACAATAAATACGTAGTTGAACAAGTAAAGAAATCCAACGACTCAATTATATAAAAACATAACAAGAATTTTTCCTGCATAAGATTCTATCAAAACTCTAGATAACAAATTAGCCATTCATAATAGTATGTAAAACTACAATACTAGAATTCATAATCACTAATGGAAATATGAAGAATGAAGTGAAAAACACGTAGAAGAATTTTTCGTTTTTTGCTCCTAGTGTATTTTTGGCTCCTTAGGTCAAATCTGGTCTCTTCCTTTCAAAATGATGTTTAATAATTATTTATATGTGTAAGAAAAAAATTTAGATAAAATAACCAAATCTAAAACCAAATAAAAGATAAAATAGGCCTGCGGTAAAGCTCGGTGCACCCCTCGCGACGCGAGGCAGAAAGCCAGTAAATTTGCTTGCCTCGCCTGCTGCTTCTCCGATTCAAGTTTTGTTTTGCTGCTTACTTTTCAAACTTCTTATCTTTCTTCTTTTGTCTTTTTTTTTCCTTTGTTTCTTTTTCAATTGTTCTTTTTTTCTTCTTCTACTAATTTGTTACACTTTAATCCTTACATATCCACTAATCAAATCATCATAATTTGATTCTTGTAGTCTATAAAATAAATATAAATTTTCTACCTTGCTTCCAATTTTATCTTCAACGAACCTACACATAAAATAAATCCAATTAAACACAAAAATAATATAGTTTAACATTAAAATATTTAAATATAAGGTAAGTCATACACTAAAAATATATAATTATATCCAAACATCACATGCCACTAAGGTAAAATGAGAAACTCAAAACTAAACAATAATACAGAAAGTGTCATTCTTTCTTGAAACAATTTATAAAATGGAAGAGAGATGGATTTAATTGGGGAAGATCACTTGACAAATATAGGTGATTGTGGGATTAAATCTTCCTAATTACAATGAACCACAATAACTTCAAAAATAATATTAACAACTAATTTCATAAAAGTTGATTATTGCTAGGACAACTGAATATACTATGCTCGGAGGTAAAAATGGAAAAATTGAACATCTCCGAGCTAAGTATTTCTTGTTATGAAACATTAGATTACAGTAGATGTCCATAACTCCTAAATGAATAACACCCACTACTTTAAATCATTATCTCAATAATTCCCACTACTCCAATATTTATGGTTGTAACTCTCATATTCCATAATCTCCCCCCATGATCTTTCTCCATAATCTCAAATGCTTAATGACATATTTATGGAATTCTTTTGGTATACCTCTACGTAGTATTATAAATAGAGGATGGGAAGTCACTTTGTAATAAACTTGAATACATGGAAGAAATAAGATAGTTCTCTCTTCCTCTCTATATTTCTTGTCTATTTTTTAGTATTATTCTGTTTTGTTAGTTTGAGCTTAGTTTCTTAACACGTTATCAACACGAAACTCTAACCAAGTGGGAAAATAATTTATTTGACGATGGAATTATAAATGGCCGACAACCTTGAATCAATTTGATTGAGCATGTAAAAATCTGGGCATTTCGTATGCCATATCAATGTTGTGTTTGCTTTTGTTATAAATGGAGTATCATTTTTCAATTGTCATGAATTCTGCAATTAAGTTACGTTAATATTTAAGATTTAGTTTAATTTGTGTTACTTAACAATTTACTTTTATTTGTGCAGATATATACATATGGAGTACCTGCTTTTGAGTGACAAACAAGAGCATGTTACGATGTCGTGACCTCATCTCCCATATGTACTGCTCCGACAGTTTGCAAGCCAAGATTATAGAACTGTTAACTATTGAGAAGGTTTCTAAATAACCTTAAAAAATTATAAGAAAAAAAGAAGATATACTACAAAATGCTAGGCATCTATGGCATATAACTAAAACAATAAATGTATTGGTGACACTATTATGTTTGTGATGATCTCATATGTTGTATATTGTTTAATTTATTTCTTCTTATATGTATTAGTTTAATATTTTTTTCGGGCATAAATAACTGATTGTTAGAAAGTAGTATATCATGAAAGTCCCAAGGGTGAGTCCACTTAGATTTATTATGCCATTGTATAAGGGTAAGACATCAGGTTTGAGTCCTGGTGCACTAGGATGATAAGAGTTAGATGGGAGCTCCAACTCACTATGGCCTAACATGCCTTTATATGGGTAAGGCATTGGGTTTGAGTCCTAATGCACCATATTGATGATATAATGATGACTAAAGAAAACTAATGTATTTTTCTTGAAAGAGCATGAAGTTTGTCCCACTTGATTTGCTCCATTCTTGAAGTGAATGTGATAGTGGTGCATAATAAGTCTAAATAAGGACAAGTGGTTGACCAATGAACGTGGGCGTGCCAAAGATCAAATAATAACAATCATCATTATGGTAATTGTAAAAAGGAGAACAATAAGGGTTCTCAAAATGATCCTTCAAAGGTGAAGGAATATGTATCAATGTGGTCTTTTAATACGAGACACGTTCACATGATTATAGTCCATTCATTAAAAATGTGACTTGTGATAAGTATCGTAAATGCAGGCTCATTCCTGAAAGTAAATGTTGAAATATATATATGCGATAAAAATTATGCATAAGAATGTGTTTATGCATGGTTGGATAAATACCACAATCCATCTCTAAGGGAGGTTTGAGAGAAATAAAGATAATGAATATTACAGTATGGTTACATAAATATGTCATTGGCCGTGTACATGTGGTACGCTAAAAATATTTTGGCGTGCCTTATAAAAGGTTATTAAAGGCAAAGTTAAAGCAAGAAATGATTTTGCTTATGATGATTTTGACCATGACAATAATAATATGATTTTCTCTATGGATCAGAGGAGATATTCACCACTTGAATGGTGTGATAAAATATCTTTTCGTGCAAAATTAATTGAGACATCCGGAAGAGCGAATTTGTTACTACCCGGATTAATGAAATTATTCTTGATATTTATATTGTAGTAAGTCTCAAAAGAAACTTTTTGAGTTTGAAATATAATAGCCAAAGTGGTTGGCATTTGAGACTATAAATGAAAGGAAGATTGAATATCTTCATATTACTATGATCATACCGGGTAAATATGAAAGGTTGCCTGACTTTTATTCTATTTGTACTACACATGTATAAGCATGATGATGGAATCACATGCCAATGTACAGATGTTTACTGAAATAAATACCAGTTGGCATTACCGGTTGACCATCTCAATTCAATTATGATACGAAAAATGATTGAGAATTCACATTGACATATATTGAAGAATTAGGAAATTCTTAGAGAATTCTCACGTACGACTTGTTCTCATGATAAATTGATTACGATACCAGCTAGGATTGGGATTGTATTCCCTGATTTTTGGAATGTATATATATATATATATATGTGGACCCAGTCACCTGCTATCTGGACCGTTTACTATTATATGATTTTAATAGATGCATCTATTGTATGGTCACATGTGCGTTTGTTATCAACTTGAAATTTTAATTTTGCAAGGTTGATTGCTCAAATTACTTGAGCACAGTTCCAAAATATAAACTATGATGATTTATCTTGATAATGTTGTCTTAGTAGAAATTGTATGCCTCCGATTATAGCTATACCATCGGTTATGAGAACAAAACTCCCAAATAGAAATTTGGTATGAGGTGTATTATTTAATATATAGCATTACTTGTACACATCTAGCCAACAAGTTATGAAAAATTCTCTCTGTCACAATTGGTTCAGAGTCAGGAACCAAATAATTTCCATCTAGAAATATAGATGTGCTATATGATTTAACCATGCCACCACAATGCACAAAGATAGGTTCCCAAATAAGGTTGGGAAATGTGTTGGTGATCCCAATATTATGTAATGACCCGGCCGGTCGTTCCGAGAGTTTAGCCTCATTTTCTCCATTTCTTCTTCATTCTTGTATGGTTCAACTCGTTTATGTTGCATTGGGTTGATTGGTGCGAGTTCGGAGCGATTGTGGAGAGAAATGAGACGCATAGTATCTTAAGTTGGTATCAGAGATATAACTTGACCAGTCATGAGCAGGTTTAGTAGAGTCTTGTGTATCGGTACAGAGACGTCTGTACTTATCTTCGAGAGGCTGCGGAACCCTTAGGAAAAATCTCACATTCTTGAATTCTTGTCGTGCGAATCCATTTATTCAGCCAAAAGCGTAACTCTTTGAATTCCTTTCATGTATTCGAATGCGCACTTGAGCGTTCGGTATCAGTTGTGCATCGACGACTTATGATTCCCATGTATAAGTTACGAGATTGACTTTATCAAGTTGATAATGGGCCAGTCTGGAGAACTTGAGACCGGGTTTTGCCTGTGGCTTGAGTGCTGAGATTTCGATTGTGTAAGCACATGCATTTTGGGACTTATATGTCCGTTGTGTCCCTATTGGTTGGATTTTGTGTCTGGATGACTATGTGTGATCACGCTCAACTATGTCTAATAAAAGACTAAGCAGGCGTTGTAAATATAATCCGGGGTATTAAGCCCAGAGTCGATCCCACAGGGAATTAACATATCAAGCAAGCCGTTAGAGTACGAATNTAGTTTGATTAGTTGTCTCTATCAATCATGAACACTCTAGCTACCATAAATCTCTCTCAAGTAATTATGATAATTTACTAGACGCACTCTCTCAAGTTACGCTAGCTAGATTGCATTACAGCTCACTTTAGATTGCACCCGAAGTATCTTTATTTCTAATCCAACCTCTAAACCCTCGATTTTGACTTCCGTCTATACTCCGGGAGTGATGTTGTTCAAACAACTACCTAAATATGCACTCTCTCTAAAGTAGATACATAATAAATTGGGACAGCTAATTGAGGATCCTTTCAATTAACTACAACAAGAACGTAGTTGAACAAATAGAGATTAACAACCAACCAAACTATATTAATATCACAATAAGTTCATCCCCCAACGGGTTCCACCAAAACCCTAGATTAAAGAAATTAGCTACTCATGCTCATAATAATCAAACCAAAATAACTTGCATAATTAAATTACAGAGTAAGGAATAAAGGATGTAAAAATCAATGTTTTGATCTTCTGAGTAGTGTTCCACGATCTCCTCTTGTCTATAATGGCAAAAGTCCCCCAAAGTTGTGTGTTTGGGTCTATGTATATGTTTTGGGACGAACCCTAAACGTGTAGGATACTTCTAGTCAAACCGAGAAACACTTAAAGCCTTTAAAACTCTGACTGGGCCGGATCGAGGACCAGGCGTTACAGGACAAACTCCTGCCTAACGCCTGGCCATACCTGGCGTTAGAGCCCAAACGCCCACCAAACGCCTGGCCATACCAGGCATTACAGCCCAAACGCCCGGCTAACGCCTGGCATGACCAGGCTTTACAGCCCAAACGCCTGGCTATAGCCAGGTTCACTCCTTTTTGACTCTTGAGCGTATTTTTGACGTTTATGCATCCATTTATTTTGGCTTTCATCTCCAATTCACCTACACATGAAATAGACTCCATTATGCTCAAATGAGGTGTATTTTTACAATTAACGCACATAAAATGTAAGGCACATAATGCGTTAAACCATGAATTCTAGCCACACATCAATGTGGCATATTGTAATTTTTTCCAGAATGAAATTAAATGGAGAGTTCTTAGCTAATTGAGTATGTAGTTGCTTGCGACTCAGAGTGGGTTTGAGGTTTGTCGTATCGTTCATATGGTGGCATAATGGGTGCGATGTGTGGTGTAGTAGTGAGATTGAGGGTGCTAGGTCACGATGGGATTTGAAAGGGAGGTTCTGAATTCTTAGGTAGCATGGACGATCTCAGATGATCAGATAGATGGCTTTACTTTTAGATATGGCTCGATGAAGGTATAAGTTTCAGAAGAGCTGTGTTTTGATTTATGGATACTTCATTGGGTGTGGCGGTACTCTCATTGTTGGTTGGTTGTGGGTATTCAAATTTGGCCTTGTAACATATATGGATTATAGGGGTATCCATTGTGGTATGATCGTGTATTGGGGAAGTATTAGACATTTAGGCGACGGAGTCGAGATCGGATATGGTGATTTGTGTGTTCGGAGTATTTTGAGTCTGGGGACTCCAATGAGGAGATGATTTCATAGTTGAGGGCTGTAGAGATGTAGCCAAGGTTAGCTAGGGGTTAGTGTGTTGTGATTTAGTTATTATGGACCTTCGGAGGGTCATTTGTCTATTGTATATGACCAAAGTTGATTTAGGGTTCGTTGGTAGTGTCACACCTCCTTTTTCCCAAAGGGGAATATGGGGAGTTTTTCCAATTTAAGTGACATTATTCGAATTGAGATTATTTAATTATTAAGAGTCGCCACTCGAAATTATTTGTTTACGGTGTTTCGAGTCACCATTTACTTTTAGAATCCCAAATCGAGGAAATTTTGACTCTGTTTTAAAAGTCTGCGAAACCAGAAGACCGGGTAAGGAATTCTGTTAACCCGGGAGAAGGTGTTAGGCATTCCTGAATTCCGTGGTTTTAGCACGGTCTCTTAGTAATTTATACTTGGCTTATTAATTTGTTTAATTACTTATTTTAGAACTTATATACGTTTTACCTTTTACTACTTTTAATTGTTTGATTATTCATAATTATGGAATTACCTTAAAACGAGTCACGCGTACATGTACTCATTTCGTTTGGCGCGTCAAGAATCATGTCACGCGTACGTATTCACAATTAATCATGCTTTATTAATTATCAAGATTATTTGGCCAAAGTCGTGCGAACGCGTACCTTGATTTATTTTAAAAATCGGCGCTTAAATCATGTCACGCGTACATGTACACAATTTATCACGCTCCAATTATTTAAGGAAATTTTTTTAAAGTCGCGCGAACGCGTACCTTGATTTTATTTTGAAAATTATAATTACGTCACGTGAACGTGTACATAATCATGATAATTTGACTAATTAAAATCAAGCCATAAAAGTACTGCCGCAATTTTACTCGGATAAGCAAAACAAATCACCTTAAACGCAAATCTTATTACTTTAACACCCACAACCCGTACGTGCACCAAACATTCAACCAATCAACCAAAACAAACACATACAAATAAATGTCTAAACCAATAAGCATTCGACGTTGAAAAAGTAATAAAGATAGTAAAAATCTAAACCAATATGACATTCCAATACACACAGAAAGAAGAGGACGAAGTGAATTAAAACCTATATGAACAGTTTAAGAGTCAGTATGCCAAGTTCCTAGATTTTGTTATTATATGAACTCACAAGAACCCATTTAAGCTAATTTAAACAATTTTAGAAGTGACATGGATGAAGTGTAATTCAAAGAATGACAGGACTTCTGCAAAATACTTAAACTATTCTGAAGGGACAAAATGAACCCCAAAAATGTGTTCGAATATAAATTCTATTAAGAATTAATTCCTACTTTATTTTCCTACTAAGTGAGACCAACTTAAAGATGGAATCTCAGCAGAAACTTTCTTATCATCTTCCCTTCCCCCCTTTTTTTATGTGGTCGACAATTAACTTATCAAACCTAAATATTTCACTTGCTATTTAAAAATTAACAAGCTATGAACATAAAAAAAATAAAGAGGAAGAGGGGAATGAACTAAGAAAAAAAAATTAACAAGACACACAGAAGAGATTAAAATCAGTGAAACTAAGAGAATAAGCAGTGCCATATTTGATTACATATTAGTCAAACAATAAAGAGGAAGAGGGGAATGGACCTGAAACAATAATTTTCGTTTAATAACGAGGAAGGAATCAGCGAGTACAAGCCTTGTGCCAAAATCCAAGCGAGAAAGTAAAGACGGAATGATTTAGGAATCACGAACTGAAAAACACACGGCACCGAAAATCTCGGACTAAATCAAGCGCGGCATCAATCAAACTCCATGAGCCAAGATCAAAAGTTTTTAGCTTCTTTCTTGTTAGAAAATTATGATGGAGATCTCCCTTTTTCAGGGAAGTGCGACTGCTGGAATTCTAAAGTAGTCCGTTTTTTTTTTGTGTTTTTCCTTATCAAATTCTTGCACAATACCTTTTTTTTTTATCTTCTTCTTCAATTCGATTTTTCCCTCTCACTCTGTTTCTGTATTTTCCAACACCCCCCCTTTTTCAGAAAAAAAAAAAACTTCCTCTTTATAAAGAAATTTAGGTAGTTTTGTTTTTGGTTGCATTTGGAGTGGGAACATGGGTTTTGAAGTTGGAGGTTAGGGATGGTGGGGGAAGAAACGTGAGGGAGTGAAATGGGGAAGTGGGGAAAGTGGTTTTTATTATTATTATTATTATTATTATTATTAGTATTAGTATTAGTATTATTATTATTATTATTATTATTATTATCATATATATATATATATATATATATATATATTATTTTTTAGTATTTATATATATATAACTTACTTTTAGATTTTAAAGAAAATTATATAAATAAGAAAATACAATATTTACACTATAGCTTAAATTATACTAAGAAAAATACTATTATAACTTACATTTAAATTGGAAGAAACTAAATTTATATATATATATATATATATAAATCTCTTTCTATTTAAACATATGACCAAATCTTATATTCTAAGATTGAATATTTTTTTAGTTTTTAATTTTCTTAATAAAACCTATGAAGAGTAAGATAAAAAATTTAAGTATTAAGATTAGATCTAAAAAAAATATTTACACTAAAATTTTCGGTGTGGTAAAAAATTAGTTGTTCACAGGTAGGCCCAGTATGGGTGTGTGTTCTGCATCGGGTCGGAATTGTTGGCTCCAAATTGCTATTGTTGAGGGATCATTGAGTTTAGTTGTGTTCTGGAGTGATCTATGAGTACCCCTTTGATTTTGCGAGGAGTTGTGATTGTTGGTTATATACACATATGGTGCGAATCTATTTCGGCTTTATAGCGGGATTTGAGTAAGGTAAGTAATTAGGTATTGCGGGATTTAGACGCATTGGTTAGGTTCTTTCGGGTTCGTGTGGCATGGTATCGTCCGATTCCCCACAGTTATGGCAATGCACTTCGAGTACTTGATGTCGAATTGCGCATGGTTATTCATTTTGAGCATGGTGACTTGAGGTGTCTCATGTGGACCAGTGTTTGGATAGGGTCGCGCATTGCAGCGAAGTTATGTAAAGATATGATCCTTCGGGTTAGGTTCGTGTGTTCTAGTTCTACAATGTGTGATGGGTTCTCAACATTCTGTTGTGGTGGTACTGGTGAGCTTGCGGTACAGCTTTATCATTTGAGTCATTTTTCCATGAGCTGAGTACATTTGGACTATTGCTTATTGGTGTGTGGGTCGCACGGGTTGTGTATTTAGATTGTATCGATGTGTCATGTCACTAGGGTGGTTGTATTGGATGAGATGAGGTCATCGAACCTAGAATGGGTGTTATCGGATCTGGTTGCGGCCTATTTGGGAGGATGTTGACGCTGATCGGCTTAGAAATTTTGCTATATTTCCTGTCGAAGAGAGGGAGTTCCATCACTTGTTGATCCGACAAATGGTTATGGGTTTCTGCGTGTTTCTTTCATCATTGGCAGTATATGAAGGTATTAGAATGGGTGTTTGTTTGATGATAAGGTGATTTCCGGCATTGGGTTGCTTGAGCAACTATTGTGATTAGAAATTATCGCTACGGGTGTTTGAGTTATGTGGGATATCATGGGATTTCGTCTTGAGTTATGGCTATGGTTGGATATGGATTGTTCCGATTTATACAATGTGTGGATGCGTGATTCTGATCATATAGAAAAGTTCAGATGTGGAAATTGGATTCTAAGGCTTATGGGGTAAGTTGGATGAAGAAATTTCAGATGTGTTGTGTTATCAGATCTATGCGGGACAGGGTGACGTGGGATCACCCCCGAATATGTGCGTGGTAAGGTTATCCAGCAATTTGATGGCTATTGGAACAACTCTTGGCACATTCAAGGACGAACGTGTGTTTAAGTGGGGGAGGATGTAATGACCCGGTCGGTCGTTCCGAGAGTTTAGCCTCTTTTTCCCCATTTCTGCTTCATTATTGTATGGTTCGGCTCGTTTATGTTGCGTTGGGTTGATTGGTGCGGGTTCGGAGTGATTGTGGAGAGAAATGAGACGCATAGTCTCTTAAGTTGGTATCAGAGATATAACTTGCATAGGACTCACCAGTCATGAGCAGGTTTAGTAGAGTCTTGTGTATCGGTACAGAGACGTCTGTACTTATCTTCGAGAGGCTGCGGAACCCTTAGGAAAAATCTCACATTCTTGAATTCTTGTCGTGCGAATCCATTTATTCAGCCAAAAGCGTAACTCTTTGAATTCCTTTCATGTATTCGAATGCGCACGTGAGCGCTCGGTATTAACTGTGCATCGACGACTTGTGATTCCCATGTATGAATTGCGAGATTGACTTTAGCAAGTTGATAATGGGACAGTCTGGAGGACTTGAGGCCTGGTTTTGCCTGTGGCTTAAGTGCTGAGATTTTGATTGTGTGAGCACATGCATTTTGGGACTTATATGTCAGTTGTGTCCCTATTGGTGGGATTTTGTGTCTGGATGACTATGTGGTGAGTGTGATTTGATGGTTCTGATTGTTTGATAATGATAAAAAGAATTGGCTGGAGATGTAGCAAGAACTATAGAGTGTTTGACCTCTGTCTTGAGTTGGCATATGGCCTCGAGTTGTGATTGTATTGAAAGACCTCTCATGTAGTTTAGTGGCGGAGTGAAGTGGATCTTTCTGTTGTGTTATGAGATCCTGGTGTTTTGGGTTGACCAATTCCCCAGCAGCGTTCATGTATCTGATTAACAGTGTATTCTAGTCGTATTTGGGCTCCTTCGTTATTGTATTCATTGGTGATATCCTGCTGTACTCACTTAGCTAGGAGGAGCATACTCAGTGTTTGAGGATTGTATTACAGATATTGAGGAAGGAAAAACTTTATGCAAAGTCCTCCAAGTGTGAATTTTGGCTCAGTTCAGTAGCATTCTTGGGGCACGTGGTGTCCAGTGAGGGTATTCAGACGGTCGGACGAGTGTGGGGAGAGCTTTTAAAGCTCAAGACTGCTTTGAACACAACTTCATTATTAGTTCTGCCATCAGCTTCAGGTTCTTATACCACGTATTATGATGCCTCGAGGATAGACATGTGTTGTGTTTTAATGCATGAGGATAAGTGATCGCATAAGGGCCACGATTTTGGAAGGTAGAGATATCAGTTTGAGGCTAAGCAGGCGGGGTTACCTCCTGCGGGGTGTCTTGAGGTTGTGTGATCCTTATGTTGTTTTGCAAGAAGTTCTCTTTTTCCAATAAATTATATATGTTGCAATTTGAGTTTAGATCGCTTGGGAAAGTTGGCATGACTATTACAATGGTGCATACAATATTTGTAGACGATTAGAGATATTAGGTGGTTTGTGTTATATGAGCTTACGAAGGTTTTCGTTGAATCTCACTGTGGTATTGTGGCGGTGATAGCATATGGGCATTGTGAGTTATTGTTTGTTTTGATCTATGGCTTTGAGCCAAGTGGGAGTCTGCTAATGATTAGTTGGTTGCCCGATTATGTGTTGTATTGGTTTCAATTTGGGGTATACTGGTGGATCAGTTATGACCTGCAGAGGTGGAGTTTGAGAATGACTCGAGTAATGGAAATTTCTGGATACAGGTTGTGTTATACTCTATGGGGATATGGGTCTTATTGCATGATTGAGTTGCTATTTGTAAAGGAGGTACTGTGCGTAAAGTAAGAATTTGCTTGGTTGCCTAGGGGTGTGGGTTACTCCCTTGGGTGTTGGTGTGTTAATGGGGTACAGGTCGTTCGATCTGCTTGATCAGTTTAATTGAGAATTGCGTAGAGTGGGTGACTCTCGAGAATGATTTTGATGGATTCAGGGTTATATATCATTGTGGATTCTACATTCCGGTATCATGAAAGGGAAGGATAGTTAGAATTCATTGAAATTCTCTTTAGAGTAAGTAATTGAGATGTGGTACTTTGGGGTGCTTGAGAGATATTCAGCGGTTTATGGGCCTTAGGGCGATGTGGTTCTGTGCCAGGGTCTCGCGTGGTGATTTTTGGTTAAGGATTTTGGTACTATGGCAAGGAGAAAGAATCAATAGGAAGGTAATTCAGAAGGGACTCAGAGAAATAAGACAGCTTGGTAGTAGATTGGATCGGCATGGTAATGGGTAAGGTCGGTCCTTTGGGCGCTTATGGTGTGGTAAGGTTCTACGTGTGATTCGTGGGTTTTGGCGACCTGCGTAGCTTGGTTGAGTTAGAGGGATTCAGTCCTGGCGGTTTGGTTAAGTGCAAATGGATTTTTGAGAGTTCTAGATGGTCTCTACCGTAGTTTGAGATGTATATTTTCTACTGGCGTGAGGGGCAAAGGCATCGCGGAGTAGATTTTCATCCAACTTGAGGTAAGTAATGACTGTAAATCTGGTCCTGAGGGTACGAAACCCCGGACTTCGCATTGTATCACTATTTTGGAGTGGTGCACATGCTAGATGACAAGTGTGTGGCGTACATTGTTGGGGGATTGTGACTTGGTATGTCCCGTAGCAACTAATAAGTTGCGTATTTGATATTAAATCATATGATATTTTATGTTTTAAGGAATATTACTATGTTTCGGGCTGAATGACGTATTTGGGCCTCGTGCCAAGTGTTTGGACCCCTTGGGAGATTTTTACTATTATTTCCTCAAAATTTTGATTTTAAAGTTACACTCGGTCATGATTTTTTACCTGTTTACTGTTTAATTGAGTTTCATTACTCCACTTTGATGCATATGAAAGATGTTTTGGGACGAGTTCCCTGTTTTACTTACAGCCCGATTGGCTTTTTGAGAGGTTTTTGATTGAATGAGGCCAAGGGACTATGTTGTGAGGGTATGATGGGATCGGGTTGTGCGCCGCAGCATGTTACACTGTTTATGATATATGAGAGGCCGAGAGACTGAGTGATTATGCCATGAGATGGCTTGTTATAGATCTTGGGCTGTAGGAGCCCCTCCGGAGTCTATACACCCCCAGTGAGCGCAGGTACCTACTGAGTGCAAGTGCCGAGTGCCGAATGACGAGTGATTGGGAGGCATGAGTGATTGTGAGGTATTCCCGAGGGGCTGATTATGAGTGATTGTGAGGTACGCCCGAGGGGCTGATTGTGAGGTATGCCCGAGGGACTGACTTTGAGTGATGTTATGCCCGAGGGGCGGTTTATGATACATATTTTTGCTCGAGAGGCTATTTATGATTTTTATCACTTTCACTCTGAACTTCCAGAATTTCTGTTGAAACTATTGGAAAAATACTTTCAAATGCTTTTTACTGAAATCGGTTTTTAAGCGTGAAGATTTGAATAATATATATACTGTTGAAATAAAATATTGTACTTACTGTGAATTTATGACGTGTACTCATGTGTTTCTTACTGCTCAGACCTTATTTACATTTATTACTTACTGAGTTAGCGTACTCACATTACTCCCTGCACCTTGTGTGCAGATCCAGGTGCTAGGTCGGAGTGAGCTGTTTACCTGTCCCAGAGACTCTCGGAGATGTTGCCAGGTAGTTGCACGCGTTCACAACCCTTCTTTCTCCTTCTTACTTCTGTAGTACTTGCATCTCCTAGACTTATCTTGTATTACAGATATTGTGTCAGACTTGTATAATTTCTTTAGATGCTCGTGACTAGTGACTCCGGGATTTTGGGTTTTATCTGTTATTCGGCATATCTTAGTTTTTTAAAAATGCTTAAATTAAACTTTTATGAATTATCGGTTTAGAACTGATATAAATGAAAGGTTCTTTATGTTTTGAATATTGATTTGGCTGGCCTAGTATCGCGATAGGCGCCATAACGGCTGGAGTAGTTTTGGGGTCGTGACACATTAGGAGGAGAAAATGGGCAGCTGAAAAAGTGATACGTGGAATGAATTATCATGAATACATGTAGATCCTTGTACAAGAAAATGTGAATTTGAAGTTCAAGTGATAATTCATTTGCAAAATATTGTCAGACGTATTTGCTGACCCTCATATTTCAGTTGCTAATTCTCCAAATAGAATAACGTCTATGACGGACAAAGTTTATGGCACGCATGAAGTGTAATTTACAAATCGGTTTCAAAGATAAAACTCGTTGAATAAGGAGTGAAGAAAATGATCAAGATGGTCATAATAAGGAGGTAAGTGCTCTAGAAGATCACCACGACATAACACTCTATAAGACCTCACGGAAGAGGCTCAGGTACCTGAAAATAATGAGATCTGGATAAGTTATGTCTTTATTGTGTGATGATGGAACCGATGTAAATGATCATCAATGATATTGTTGATATAATATAGTGCTAAATATTATTAATATTGACGAGGATCTTGAGCTCAAATCTTTCATGGAATTTGGACAGGTAAATGATTGACCAAATGAAAAATGCGTAATGAAAATTGACTTCACCTGAAATATGTGAAGTTGGACTGATAGTCCCAACACCTGAAAGTGAAATGAAAAATCAAGTCGACAGAAATAAAGACTAATCGTGGCACAAGATTTTTCGTAACTTTCCTAGCATTAGCTATATAGAGATATGTTCTCTTGTGGTGGATGAAATTGTTTTCAGGTTTTAATTTTGACAATACATTTGATATGCGCATAATAAAAATCCTTGAAGGATTTAAATTATTCTGAAGCATATTAATGTTCCCAAGAAACTTATTAAATAAAGCTCCATCAAATCCTTATGTGGATTAGACCAATCATGGCGTACATGATTTATTTTTGTGTCTAGTGAAATTGGTGCACTAATGTATCTTGCTAGAACCATGAGTATAACAATATGTTAGCGAGATATAATTGTACTCCTATGTGGAGATATTAAAATACTATTAGTGTTATATTTCAAAAAAGTCCTTGATATAGATTTGTTTATTATAACAAATATTGTCAAAGTTATATTGGTTATACAAATGCAGCGCATGGTTCGTTGTTCAGATAATCTATTTGGTTGTAAGCGTACTGCCATATTATGATATTCAACAAGATTCCAATTATATTGAAGATGATAATGCATGCATAGCTCAATTGAAAGAAGGACTATCGAAGGAGACAAAATAAAAAGTATTTCACCAAAGTTCTATTTCAAACATGATTGATGTTCAACAAATTTGTTCAAGTGATAATTTGGCAAATTTCTTCACAAGGCATTGCCGACCTCAGTAATTGAGAAGTTGTTATACTAGATTGGAATTCATCGTCTCCGGAATATCAAGTGATATTTTTGTCAGGGGGAGTGTAGCACGCGCTGCACTCTTTTTTCCTTAGCCAAGGTTTTATCCCACTGGGTTTTTCGGGCAAGGTTTTTAATGAGGCAGCAAGCAATGCGTATTATTAGATATGTTTACTCTTTTTCTTTCACTAGAATTTTTTTTCCAACATGGTTTTTTCCTAGTAAGGTTTTAACGAGGCACATCATCTATGGACATCCAAGGGGGAGTGTTATGGAACATTAGATTATGATGGATATCCATAACTCCTAAATGAATAACACCCACTACTATTATACATTATCTCCATAACTCCCACTACTCCAATACTTATGGTTGAAACTGCCATACTTCATAATCTCCCCCATGATTTTTCTTCATGATCTCAAATGCTTAATGGCATATTTATGGAATTCTTTTGGTATACCTCTATGTAGTATTATAAATAGATAATGAGAAGTCATTTTGTAATAAACTTGAATATAAGTGTCACGACCTAAATTCTCCCTCTGTGAATGGTTGTGACGATACCTAGTCTCTACGAATAGGTAAGCCTAACATTTTACGGAAATGAAATAAAAGCATGATCATTAACAAATAATAGTAACGATAATCTAAATAAGAAACTAAATGCCGTTTGGCATAAACAATTACCAACTTCTGAAATGTACAAAAAAAATAATCCCAAAACCCAGAACACTGTAAGTCGCAAGATGCTAAGAAGTCATAAGTGTTCTATACATCATTTTCTACAGAAAGAGGGAAAATGAACATAAGGGGACAGAGGGGGACTCCGAGGATCTACGGGTGCGGACAGATGTACCTTGAAGTCTCCAATAAGCAGCAGCGACTGCAACTAGTGATGAGGCTGGTAAGATGAACCTGGATCTGCACACGAAAAACATGTACAAGAAAGGGCATGAGTACACCACAATGATACCCAGTAAGTGCCAAGCCTAACCTCGGCCGAGTAGTGACGAGGTAAGGTCAGGGCCCTACTGGTATATATAAGTAATAAAGCAACTCAAGAATGAAATATCGTCGTAAAATAAGTACTGAAATTAAACAAGAAAGAAATCATAGAAAGATAACAACTCAGTTCACAAAAATGCTACAGGGATCTCCCGAGATACCGTCTTGTAGTCCCAAATGTAAATGTGCAGGGGATCTCCCGAAATACTGTTCCATAATCCCAAAGTAAATATGCAAGACATGGGTATCTCCCGGAATACCGTTCCGTAGTCCCAAAGTAAATATGTAGTACAGGGGGATCTCCTGTAATAACGTTCTGTAGTCCCAAAGTAAATATTCATCCACACAATGAAATTCAATAGTTACGGCACAAAATTTTACAATTCAACCTAAGTACAAGTTAAGGAAAGACAGATAAATTCACTAAACATGTTGCACACAGTTCAGGTAAACAGTTAAGGTAAGTAGGCATGCTATCTTAGTCTAACAGGATACTACTGTATTGGTAAAAACGAGTTTCACACTTAAGCCAACTCCTAACAACTCAACTAGTTATGTGGACACAGGAGAACACAACAGCTGGATGTGATTATTTGAAGAGATACGTAACAAAGAGGCACGATTCAATAAACCCTCAAGCTCATCAGCCACGGGAAACTCGCTCTAATCGAGACAAGGAAGGGACACGGTCAGAGTGAATCTAGACAGAGTTACGGATAGATTCAGGAATCCCCAATAAAAAGCCCAGACGTTATGTAACCTTCACATAAAAGTTACGGTTGCCCTTGGTAACGCCTCATTAATATAATAATTAGTCATTAATGAGAACCAAACGTTATATTAAGAAACCTCCTATATAAAGGAAGGAAATATAACTTGTAAGGACATCTGATTTTCGAATACAATCTACTTTACTTTTCTATATTTCTGCAATATTGTCTATTACTCGTTTCTCTTTATTTAGTATTATTTCCTTGATTATCAGTAACCCGTGTTCATCCTAGAAATAGCTTTGGTCAAAGGATCTAATTCTTTGGTTAAACAAATTGGCTCCGTTACCGAGAATTCTGATAATCTTTGTTCATTTTTTCATTGATATCCTCTAAAACGATGTCGAACTCTAACGACAACAACCTATAGAGGAATGGAAACTAGTTCCATCACCTCAAGGAACCCCTCGTGTTTCAAGGGAACCGTCCCCAGAAAGATCTGGCGACAACCACAATCATAATGAGCAGAAGATAGAACACGATCGAATAAGGCAAATGATTGCAGACTACGTGGGACAAGCTTTGCAAGAATTTTCAAGGGGATTACCAACAGCACCTCCTGCATCATTGACACCACCTCTAAACAATACGGTCACTGGGGAAAATCCTCAGTCTGGATTGGTAAATTCGGCAAGGGGCGACACCCCTAACGAATCTCTCGAAGCAAGATCAGGTATGACTAATAACTCTGAATTACAAAATTTACTGCTAACCATGCAGAAACAGATGAAGGAGCAGAAGAATCGCATCGAACAAATTCCTGGAGTACCGCCTATTATCAAAGGCATTGATGTTGATAGGTATTCTCAATAACCTTGGAAGCCAAGTGCGGCACCCTTGCCTATACCCAAGAAGTTTAAAATGCCTGACATTCCCAAATATGATGGAACAACTGACCCACATGATCATGTGTCTGCTTTCACTACTGGAGTAAAAGGCAACGACTTAACAAAAAAAGAGATTGAATCAGTCCTTGTCAAAAAATTTGGGGAAACACTTACCAAAGGAGCCCTAACCTGGTATTCTCTTCTCCCTGAAAATTCTATTGACTCTTTTGCTGAGCTTGCAGATTCATTTATAAAAGCACACTCTGGTGCACAAAAAGTTGAGAAAAGAATGGAAGACATATTCAAAATAAAACAAGGAGACACGAAACTACTCCGTGAGTTTGTAGACAGAATGCAACCCAGGGTGCCTGATAATTGGGAAGCCATGGCATTTGCAAGTAACCTAAATGATAAAAGCTCAGAAGCCACGAGACGAATTAAGGAAAGTCTAAGAGAATTCCTCGCTAAAACATGGAACGATGTATATAACAGGTATAGTACTAAACTCAGAATAGAAGAAGATATCATTGCTCGTTCAAGAGATGAAGATCATTCCAGATCCAGACATCCTGAATCAGACATAAGATCATGTAAAAATAGGTACGATCCTTACTTAGGACCCTCGGGGCGTGATATTCATCCCAGGTTCGAAAATACTAGGTCAGACTATAAACCACCAGGAAGAGACATAGTCTCATCCTCATCTAGATCCAGAAAAGATCGAGATGAACGACCTAGAGGTAATACCCGAATTGGGGATCATACCTTTAATGTAAGTACTACTGAGCTTGTCTCAATATTGAGGAACATAGGAGACAAGGTTAAGTGGCCCAAAGAGATGCGATCAAATCCAAATAGAAGGAACCCAGATCACTGGTGTGAATTCCAGAACAATCATGGGCACATGACTGCGGATTGCAGATTTTTACAAGGTGAAATAGAACATTTATTAAAATAGGGCTATTTAACAGAATTGTTTAGTGATAAAGGTAAACATGCATATATGAAGAACAGCAGGAGCCCCAAAGCCTCCTTCTCCAAAGAGAACAGTCAACGTGATACATGGAGCAGAGGAAGTAAACGGAATAGTTTGCCAATTAGCATCAAAGGTCATAATTACCCACGGAAAGAGGGTTCGAGAAGATCCAACTGAAGATGAGATAACCTTTGACGATGCAGATTTTGGTGGACTAATGCTTCCCCATAATGATGCCCTGATAATATCCTTACTCATTCATGACACTAACGTTAAAAGCGTGTTGATTGATCCAGGTAGTTCAGTCAATATCATCTTGTTAAGAGTCATGGAAGAAATGCTAATGGAAAATCTGGTGATCCCAAAGGCACGAGCCATATCAGGGTTTGATAACTTCACGGTGATAACCAAAGGAGAGATTGAACTTAGCACTTACGCTGAGGGAGTAGTTAAAAACGCTAAATTCCAAGTCATTGATACTGACATGGCTTATATGTGATTATGGGAAGGCCTTTGATTCATGATATGAAAGCAATACCATCCACCTTACACCAGGTAATCAAATTTCCCTCAGAATGGGGAACCAGACAAATTAGAGCTGATCAACTCACCTCCAAAAATATAAATTTTGTGGCACTTTATAACAAAAAAGGGACGGAAGAGCCAGAAGATTGATAAATCTTTCAAACAGATGTCTCTAGCCAATCAGGTTATGGAAGAGGATTCAGTCACCATGGAAGATGTGTTGGACCATATAGATGTGCACTCTAGACCGGATGTCATTCACGAACCGAAAGAATAAGAACACGTCAAAACAACTACGGAAGAGCTCGAAGCTATTCCATTGTTTGAACAAAAACCCGAATGGAAGGTGTATGTAGGCACGAGGCTGAGTCCCGATCGAAAAGGTACGTTAATTGACTATCTAAAGGCTAATGCAGACTATTTTGCATGGTCCCATTCAGATATGACAGGTATTCCACCAGAGGTGATGACTCACAAACTAAATGAAGATCTATCCTTCGTACCTGTTAAACAGAAAAAAAGAAAGCAAGGACCATTCAAGAACCAAATGATTGACGAAGAAGTTCAAAAACTCTTGAAAATTGGTTCGATACGGGAGGTAAACTACCCTAACTGGATAGCTAACACTGTGGTGGTACCTAAAAAGAATGGCAAATGGAGGGTATGTGTAGATTATACTGATTTAAATAAAGCGTGCCCCAAAGATTCATTCCCATTACCACTTATAGATCAAATGATTGATGCCACTGCAGGTCATGAATTATTAAGCTTTCTAGATGCATATTCTGGTTATAATCAGATTAAAATGGATCCCTCATATGAGGAAAAAACTTCCTTCATTACAAACAGGGGGACTTACTGTTATAAAGTTATGCCTTTTGGCTTGAAAAATGCTGGAGCCACCTATCAAAGGTTAGTGACTAAAATGTTCCAAGAACATCTTGGAAAGACGATGGAAGTTTATATTGATGATATGTTGGTAAAATCAACACAAGCGGAAGACCATTTCCAGCATCTCTCTACTACTTTTGATATTTTACGCAGGTATAATATGAAGCTAAATCCAGAAAAATGCGCTTTTGGAGTGCAATCAGGTAAATTTTTGGGTTTCCTTGTATCGAACAGAGGAATAGAGGTAAATCCCGCTCAAATTAAAGCTATAGAAGAAATACCTGATATTTTAACAAATAAAAAAGAAGTTCAAAGACTAACAGGGAGAATAGCAGCTTTGGGAAGATTTATTTCTAAGTCTTCCGAAAAAAGTTTTGAATTCTTCTCAGTTCTCAAAAAGCAGAATCAGTTCTAATGGACTAAAGAATGTCAGCAAGCCCTCAAGAATCTGAAGATTTATCTATTGAAACCACCATTGCTTTCAAAGCCAAAAGAAGGGGAAAAATTGGGTACATCTACCTGGCTATTTCAGAAATTGTTGTAAGTACAGTACTGGTAAGAGAAGAAAAAGGTAAGCAATAACCTATCTACTATGTAAGTAAAACTTTGCTAGATACTGAAACTATATATTCAAATCTGGAAAAATTAGCCTTAGCTTTATTAATGGTATCTAGAAAATTACGACCATATTTTCAATGTTACCCAATCACCGTTATGACTTCATATCCTTTAAGAAATACTCTGCATAAACAAGAATTGTCAGGAATATTAGCTAAGTGGACCATAGAATTAAGTGAGCATGAAATAATCTATCAGCCTAGGACTGCAATTAAGTCTCAAATACTAGCTGATTTTGTTGCTGACTTTAGTAATAGCATTATCCCTGAAGTAGAAAAAGAGTTGCAACTTTTTAACGGTGCTAATCCGGGCCTATGGACCCTATTCACCGATGGCTCCTCAAATATAAAATATGACGGCTTAGGCATAGTCTTAATATCACCTACGGTTGAAAAGACACGANTTTCGTCCATCTATTCCACTCAACGATCGACCAGGACAGGAATGAGGTAACTTTCAACAACTTAACCTAGGACTGGAGAAACGATATTCTTAATTTTTTGCATAATGGCACCGTACCTGAAGACAGGAAAGCAGCTCAAGCACTTCGCTGCAAAGCTGCATGGCACTGCCTTATTCGCAACTCACTTTATCGCAAAATGTTCGGAGGACCCCTAGCTAAATGCCTCGGACCTAACCAAATGGAGTTTGTGATGAAAGAAGTCCATGAAGGACACTGTGGAAATCATACAGGAGCAAGATCCTTGGTAAATAATCAGAGTTGGGTATTATTGGCCCAAGATGGAAGAAGAAGTCGAGAACTTCGTATCTAAATGTGACAAGTGCCAAAGGTTCGCAATAACATGCATCGACCAGCAGAATTACTACATCCAGTTATATCACCATGGCCCTTTATGAAATGGGGTATGGACATAGTAGGACCTCTTCCCCCAGCTAAGGGACAGGAAGGGTTTTTACTTATTGAACCGACTACTTTACAAAATGGGTGGAGGCAGAAGCATTCAAACAGGTGCGAGAAAAGGAAGTAAAAAGCTTCTTATGGAGAAACATAATATGCCGCTTTGGTATACCAAGGGAGATCGTGTGTGATAATGGCCCACAATTCATAGGCTCGCAAATCACAGAATTCATCGAAAGCTGGAAAATCAAACGTAACACTTCAACACCATATCATCCTGTGGCTAACGGTCAAGCGGAATCAACGAATAAAATAATCGTCATCAACCTGAAGAAGCAGCTAGATAAATCCAAGGGAAATTGGCCTGGCGAGTTACCAGCGGTGATATGGTCATATAGAACAACTTCAAAAATAGCCACGGGAGAGACTCCGTTCGCACTTGTCTATGGTTCAGAAGCCTTAATACCTGTGGAAATCGGCGACCCAAGCATAAGGTTCATGACATCTACGGGAGAAGCAAACGACGATGAATTAAGTACTAATCTGGACCTGCTCGAACCACGAAGGGAAGCAACATTAATACGGATGGCTGCACAAAAACAAATAATTGAGCGCTACTATAACCGCAAAGACCATCTTCGGTACTTCAAGATTGGGGACTTTGTCTTCAAAAAAGTCTTTCAATCAACGAAGGAAGCAGGTGCAGGAAAGCTAAATCCAAACTGGGAAGGACCCTACAAAGTCCGAGGCATAGCTGGGAAGGGCGCCTATGAGTTGGAAGCTATGGACGGCAGAGTTCTACCAACAAGCTGGAACGCCATCCACCTGAAGAAGTATTACTTCTAAGGAAAAGAAGTACCCCCGGTCAGGTATCACACATTCGATTTTATTTTGAACATTTAAAAAATTTACTAACTTTTTTAGATGATAGGAATAAAGCTAACCCATCACCAGATGATAATATTAAACCTGCAAAGACGCGAGGAAATAACATAATTCCCGGTCTAGGGTTACAGTTTCTGATGGATGTTTTAAAGGGTTAAGCAGTCATCATCTAAAAAACTTTATACCTTCGAGTCCGGAATGTTTTTCCTTTTCAGGAAAAGGACCACAAGGAAGGAATAATCAAGTGCTCGAGATCTCATTCTTCAAAGCTCAAACACTTGGGGGATTATACAGTATGGAAGGCTAAGACGAAGCTAAGAAGACTATCAGAAACCCTTCTACCCAACAGGACAAGTGAAACGAGCAGAATCGAAAGAGATCAAAAGAGTTATCCAAATACAAAGCCTAATGCAAAAATGCAAAAAACTTCGAACATGTTCAGGTTGAAAGGCAAAATATTAGTCACAAGGAAGAAATGTACATCTTTATACTTATTCAAAATTGTTGTAACAAAAATAGTTAGGGGTAAAAGATCATCATCAGTGTACTCATTCAAAAACTGTTATGATTAAAAACAGTTACGAAATCTTTGTACTCATATAGAAAACTGTTATCAAATAAAACAGTTATGGATGAAAGATCAAAATCCTTGTATTTGTTCAGAAAACTGTTATCAAATAAAACAGTTACGGATAAGAAAACATTTCCCTCGTACTTATTAGAAAACTGTTTCCAACAAAAACAGTTGCGGGTAAAAACCCCAATTCTTATAATAACTGTTACTAATGAAAAACAGTTGCTGCCTTGTATTTACTCAAAAAAACTGTTACCTATGAAAAACAGTTATGAAATACAAGTGTATATTAAATCTGTTAAATAAAAATAGTTGCACCATGAGTCTTAGACGATAATCGTAAACACATGTAAAATGTCGTGGAAGTTCAAACAAAAAACTTCCCTTAGAAGCATTTCTAAACATGTGAAAAATTCCTATCACTCTATTGCATTACTATGAAGTTGAGCGTCTTCTTCATTAAGCATCAATCAAAAAGGGCCATATCTTATAAATAAAGCCTATCATAAATAAAGGCTTATATTTTGTACAAACATCGTGCCTACTATAAAAAGGTTCAAGTGATTTTAGCATTTTCATGCGAAAATTTAGAGGTAAAACTAAAAACCTCAAAAAGCAAGACATGAAAAAGACTTAAGAGCAAAACAGAAGCTCGAAACAAAAAAGTCATAAATTGCATTCATATCAAAAAGAGAGGCTAAGTAAGATCTAAGTACTAACTAGTACTTAGCCGCATATTATAATTACATTTTTGTGCCCTAAGTTGTCAGTTGGGGACTTCAAAGAACCAAATTTACCCCCGATGGAGCTGGGGGTAACCACCAATCCAATAAATAAATAAAAAATAACAAGGAGATACAATACTTTAATCTTCTTGTGGAGGAGGGATGACTTCTTCATTAACAGGAGGAATGGGAGCAACTTGAGGCGAAGAGGCACGAGCGGCAGAAGTTTCACCATCAGATGGAGAAAGATTAAGACCTTGTTGAGTCTTCTCCATAGCCTCTTTGGTTTTAGCTATTGTAGCACTGAGGTCGAAACCTTCTTGACTCATCTCTGTCAATGTATCAAGGCGAGAAATCATATATGCCCAACTTACATCAACAGCAGCCGCTTCTTCAAGATCGTTATAATCTTTTTCCCAAATTTGAAGCTCGGCTTTTAACCCATCCTTCTCCGCTTCAGCAGCTTCATGGGCAGCCCTCAGAGGTACGATCGACTCCTCCAAAATTTGGACTCTATTTAATGCATTACGCAGTTCTTCTTGGGTCCGGGAGAGTGATTGTACGAGCTCGCCAGAATATACCTCCTTCTGCCCTAGCAAATCCTTCAAGTTCCTGATCTCCTCCGAGGCTTGAGACAGTTGTTCAGCAAATGAGGATTCCAGAATGCTCTTATCCTTATCAGTCTGGTTTGAAGAAGACTTCTCCGCTGCCAATTCCGTTGCCATAATCCTCAGTTGTCTTTTCAAGGTATTCCTCTCCTCCTCTAAGGCGTCCATATCAATTCTCAAGCTATCATATTGTGCCCTTAGATTACCAAGATCAGCCTGCAATTCTCTTGTTTCCTGATCCGAATTCGAGATCCTCTTCATAAGCTCCATACCAATAAGGTTGATCTACAAGAAGCAAACCAATTAGAAATGATAAATTATTTAGACATGGTAAAACTCACATGTGGAAATAGAATTGCACCGTACCTTCAAGGAGGTATGCACCACTTCATTGGCCCAAGTAAGGGTTTTATGGCTAGCTAGCTTGTTTTTCTCCGTGGGACCTATCAAAGGTTTGAGCCATACCTCGGGCTCACCCGTCTTCTTGAAAAGACTTCCCTCAGCTGGAACCTCTATCATCACCCTCCGCATCTCCTTGCTGAAAGACCTTACTTCCCTAAGGGAAGGCATGGGCAGGCACGGATGGGACAACATCAGGCACTAAGGGTTGGGGAACTGAATAAGTCACGGGCAAAATAGCAGGCACGGAAGATTGAAGAATTGAGGAAACCGCAGGTAAAGATATGGCAGAAACCGTAATAGCTAAAGGAGCGGAGGAAACACGAGGAACCGCTGAAACATCTTCTCTTAAAAAGTCAGGAAAAACAGTAGCTAAAGGAACATCATCAAGAGAAATATCAAAACCTTCATGGAACATGTACTCAACAGAATCATGAACAGGGGACTGTGAAACGTTTTCAGAGGTTCAAGGTCTAATTGCAGACACGGAAGGCAAAATCATGGGTGTAGACTCATCTTCCAAAACCACCCGCCTTCTCCGTGACATGTGCACCAAAGCACCCACCTTTTCTTCTTCTTCTTCAGAACGAGACTCACCCACTCTCCTCTTTGAGGAAGACGAACTAACAATAATCTCTTAGGACTGGGCCAGAGACATCTTTGGAACAGACGAAGCAGACACCCCACAGGCAGAAAACCCTATCAAAAAGGGGAAGATTAAGCGAGAATAAAAGAAGGCTCTAGCAAGAAATGAAGTAAAAAACTTCACTTACTGTGGGTCTATACATGCCAATCGTACTTCCCAGCGAAGTACTTCCAAGACCTTTCTTCTAATGGAGCGACAGACAACTTTTCTACCCAGTCACGGATAATGGAGACATTCTCAACACTACCCATGATTGCTGGAAGAAGAAGAAATAGATATGGTGTTAATAAAACATCTCAAAAAAAAATACATGCGAACCAAAAATATACTTATGTGCACGATTCCACTTCTCAGGGAAGGGAAGATTCTCTTCACCCACTAAACCAGCAGTGGGAACAACGACATACCGGAGGTACCAACCTCTATCCTTGTCATCATCAGGGGTTACCAACACTCTCTTACTTCGAGCAACCAGAGTAAAAACCCCTTGACGAAATAGGACAGGAGAGTAAAGATGAATAAGATGGTTGAAAGTAAAAGGAACTGAGGCTAAGGAAGCTAAACTCCTAAGACACGCGACCACTCGCCCCACAAGCGGACCAACTTGTCCCAAACAAATATTGAAGAAACGACAGAACTCGATTATGACTGGATCAATGGAAGGTCTAAACCCTAGAGTAAAAGGATATGTATAAGTAAAAGAATAACCCGTCTTATAAGACATTATTCTTTGATTACCGTTCGGAACATAAACAGGGAAATCAGACCTCCAAGAATAATCCCTATGAAGCAGGGAAATATGGCCCTCAGTAATAAGGGTTGAATACCTCTCAACACTGTCTAAAGAAGAAGATTGGTCTACAAGAACTGGGTTTTCCCTAGTGAAGACAAATTTAGCGGGAATAATTTCATAAACTTTTGGTTCACGAAGATGATCGTCTTTACCTCTAGATGAAGAACGAGAAGACTTAGCCCTAGGAGAAATTAAAGACCTATCGGAAGGAGGAGAAATTATATGAGAGGAAGAAGAAGGTGTTACGTTTTCCACATCTATTATTCTTTTAGGCTGATTTGATGAAGACATGTTTACAAAGGCAATGAAAACTTCTTTACAGGAGACAAGTTATAAAATGTTTCGTGGAAGTAAAGAAAGGAAGAATGGTATTTATACTTTAAGACGACCGTCAAAATGGGAAAAATAATGATGAAAAGTCATAATTAAAGGTGTCACTTCGGGACTGGTGCAGCCGCAAAAAGCCCCAAAAGGTGTCGAGTAAATGCAGAACCAATTCGAGAAGGACACGTGGTATGAGCATTAAATGAAAGTGACAAACGATGCCTATGTTCATAAAAAGATGCGATGTTTCGAGTCAAAGCGGCGGCAAAATATTCCTGCCATAAATAAGTATCCACTTACCAAATATTAATCGATAAATATATGGTAAGTGGGGGGACTATCTGTATTGGTAAAAAAGAGTTTCACACGTAAGCCAACTCTTGACAACTCAGCCAGTTATGTGGACACAGGAGAACATGACAGCTGGATGTGATTCTTTGAAGAGGTACAGAACAAAGAGGCATGATTCAATAAACCCTCGAGCTCATTAGCCACAAGAAACTCGCTCTAATCGAGACAAGTAAGGGACAAGGTCAGAGTGAATCTAGACAGAGTTACTGATAGATTCAGGAATCCCAATAAAAAGCCCAGACATTATGTAACCTTCACATAACAGTTACGGTTGCCCTTGGTAACGCCTCATTAATGTAATAATTAGTCATTAATGAGAAATTATTGCAAGAACCAAACGTTATATTAAGAAACCTCTTATATAAAGGAAGAAAATATAACTTGTAAGGACATCTGATTTTCGAATACAATCTACTTTGCTTTTCTATATTTCTGCAATATTGTCTATTACTCGTGTCTCTTTATTTAGTATTATTTCCTTGATTACCAGTAACCCGTGTTCATCCTAGAAATAGCTTTGGTCAAAGGATCTAATTCTTTGGTTAAACAACTACACCGATAAGATTCAAATAAGAAGGAAAACAGGTTATTAATTAGTGGAAAATCAGTTTTTTACAACAATTAGCCTGTGTACGTACTCGTCACCTCACGTACACGGCGCTCATATATCAACAACGCTACAAATCCTAAGGGGAGTTCCCCTACACAAGGTTAGGCAAGCCACTTACCTCAAACCAAGATCAAATCAATTTGAAACAGCGCTCTTTCCATGAAATCCAACTCCGAATGGCTCAAATCTAGCCAAAATCAATTACATAACATAAATACATCAAGAAGGAACTAATCTAGATACTGAAATCAAATCTAAAGCAAGAAATTAGAAATTCGCCCCAAAAAGCCTCCCCATGCCCACATCTCGGAATCGAGTAAAAGTTACCAAATATGAACACCCATTCACTCATGAGTTCATCGTACCAAAATGATCCAAATACAATGTCTAAATCCATATCAAAACTCAGAAATTCGGTTTGGGGAACTTTTCCCCCATTTTCCCAACTTCTCAATCCAAATCTGAAATTAAATGGAGAAAACAATTTTAGATTAATGAAATACAACTAAAAACGAGTTAGGAATCGTTACCTCAAAGCTCTCTCTGAAAATCCCTCAAAGAATAGCCGATTTCCAAGCTCCCAAGTCCAAAAATGATAAATGAATCAAACCCTCGATTTAGCCCTTTTTCTGTCAGTTAAACCGCACCTGTGGTTACTTACTCGCATCTGCGGCCCCACGCCTGTGGAAGAACCATCGCAGATGAGAAATCAACTTAAATGGGTTGGGACTGCATCTGCGAGCACTAGTGTCACGACCCAAAATCTACTAAGGTCGTGATGGCGCCGGACACCACCGTCAGGCAAGCCAATCATCAATTAGTTGAAATAAATTCCTGTTTTAACATTTATGAAAATCATTACCTTTCACTTTATTACATAATAACTAAATAAAGTCCGTTAAGTAAATACAACGGTTTAAATATTCCATTTTTAGCAAATATATCCCAACACATCCCAGAACCCGGTGTCACAAGTACATGAGCAAATTCTAAGAATTTCACAAATACTACAAGCTTGTCCGAAATACAAATTGGACAAGGAATTTAAACTGGAAGTAAATACAATATGAGGGAGACTCGGTCAGTTTCGGATCGCCTCTGTATGATGCAGCTTGCCTAAGTCTTCCAACCAGCCACATCGCTAAGAAAGTACATGTGCAATAAAAGTGCACAGCAAGTGTAGCATGAGTACGAAAACAACGTGTACTCAGTAAGTCGCCCGCCTAACCTCAGAGAGGTAGTGACGAGAGGTCGAATTAGACACTCACTAAGGTACAACAAATTAATTTAGCACAATATGATATCAGTAATAGGCATACGAGGATGCTAAAACAGTAAGCATTACGGATAACTGTAATCCAAATAAATACTGAAAGTAAATAAACAGTTACTACTTTCTCATTTTCCCCCAAATTTCTTAAATAAACAATTACTTCTTTATTTTTCCCCCAAATATCTTGTCACTTCAAAATTCATGAAAAATATTTAACAATTTAGCATGCGCATACGGGATAAGGACAACCGGCCTGAGCCATAAAAATAATCATGTCTATGCACTATCGAGGGTCGAACGGCCCGAACCATAAGTGCACCTTTGCCATAAAATAATCATATCTATGCACTGTCGAGGGTCGAACGGCCCGTACCATAAGTGCATTTTCTAATCCGCTGTGGCGTACGGCCCACTCCCATGAGAGTGGGGGAAATAACACTCTGCTCGTGGAATGTAAATTGCGAAGCGGTCACATGCAGTCATGCACAATCAACAGTCCACCCCGACTACATCGGGAAAACAAATACTCAAGTAAATGACAAATTTCTCTTTTACAAATCACAAAAATTAGTATTAAATCTTTTCTCGAAGTTCATTTGCCAAGTTTGATAATATTCAATAATATCATCTTATCAGGTATACAATTATCCACGGAGGAGTCAATTCTCTTTCTAAGTGATTAAAAAGGTACACTCTAGCCTTCGTAGGAAATAAGTTACAAATTCAATAGCATTATCAGTCTAATATTATTGGCAGGATCACATGAACAACACGTAAGGCAGGCTAGTGGGTCCTAGACTACCCAGACATGGCATAATAGTAGCTAAGCTCGGACTCCCGTCACCTCGTGCGTACGTATCCCTCGCAGATAGTAGCACATACTTAATTAGTTCACCTAGGGGGACAATTCCCCCTTACAAAGTTAGAAAGGAGACTTACCTCTCTCCGAAATTCCATAACCGGCTTCCAAGCTCTCTCGAAGACTCCAATGGATGCACAACGTCTCAAAACTATCCAAACAACGACACACCAATGAAAATATACTCTAATATTTGCAACAATTCTAAATTATATAGTTTTCCAACCCCGCTCAGCGAATTGACCAACATGCCATCGGGGCCACGTGCCCGGAAATCCAAAATTTCTAGAAGATATATTCTACCCATAGCTTTACTAGTTCAAATATACAATTTACTCTAAATTCCATGCTTGAATTCATGGTTAAAATCCAAATACAAATTTCTAGAATTTCTTCAAGATTTCCCAATTTTCCTACAAATTCTCATGTATAATTCCATGTAATAACCTTGTATTTAACTTAGAAACATGAAGGAATTACTTACCTAGCATTGCATGAAGAAAATCCTCTCTTGAAACCCCTCAAAATCGCCCCATACCAAAAGAAAAATGGGAGAAATGGCCAGCAAATCCCGGTTTTAAAACATTCTGCCCAGGCCATTTTTCGCACCTGCAATCCAGCTCTCGCACCTGCGATTCCACAGGTGCGACCAAACCTCCGCACCTGTGGCTTTCCTCAGCTCAAGCCAAACTTCGCACCTGCGCTCATTCTCCGCACCTGCGGCTTCACAGGTGCGGAAACTCCATCGCACCAGTGCTCCCAGCCATACCAGCAAACTTTCGCACCTTCGGCCCAAGCCTCGCAGGTGCGGTCACACCAGATGACAGCAACCTCAGCCTTCTTCAAACTCCAAACTTGATCAGTTAATCACCCGGAATCCACCCGAGGCCCCCGGGACCCCGTCCAATTACAACAACCTGTTCCAAAACCTAGTGCAGACTTGCTCGAGGCCTCAAATCACATCAAACAACGTCGAAATCACGAATCGCTCTAAAATTCAAACTTTAAGAATTTGAAATTCCAAACTTCCACATTCGATGTCGAAACCTATCAAATCACGTCCGATTGACCTAAAAATTTTCACACAAGTCATATTCGACATTAGGGACTTGTTCCAACTTCCGAAATCGCATTTCGACCCCGATATCAAAATTTCCACTTCCGGTCGGATTTATCAAAAACCTTCAAATTTCTATCTTTAGCCAAATGACTTCAAAATGACCTACGGACATCCGAATTCACTTCCGATCGCGCTCCCAACTCTAGAATCACCATACAGAGCTATTCCCAGGCTCGGAATCCCAAAAGGACATCAATATCACTGAGATACGCTTCAATCCAAACTTAAGAAATTTCTTCAAAAATGCTAACTTCCACAATATACGCTGAAACACTCCTGGGTTATCCAAAGCCCGATCCGAACATACACCCAAGTCTGAAATCATCATACAAACCTGCAGGAACCTTCAAATCTCGATTCGGAGGTCGTTTACTCGCAATTTCAATCTAAGTCAATTTCTCCAACTTAAGGCTTCTGAAATGAGAATTTTCTTTCCAATTTGACTCTAAACTTCCTGAAATTCAATTTCGACCACCCCTACAAATCATAATACCTTAAACGGAGTTGCTCATAACCTCAAACTGTTGAACGACGCACTAGAGATCAAAATGACCGATCGGGTCGTTACAATTGGGCCGCACCTGCGAGCCCCAATCGCTTTTGCGCTTCCGCTTCTGCGGACCCCTCACCGTACTTGAGGCCCCAGCTGGACAAGGCCCATATCCATATTTGCGAATCCATAGCCGCTTCTGCGGCTCCACACCTGCGGCCCAGAGTCCACAGGTGAGGTTACACCAGATACAGCAACTTCAGCCATTTTCCTAAGTCTCAAACTAATCCGTTAAGCACCCGAAATTCACCTGAGGGCCCCCGGACCTCAAACAAACATACCAACCATTCCTAAAACACCATACGAACTTAGTCGATCCTTCAAACCACATCAAACAATGCTAAAATCACAAATCATCCTCCGATTCAACTTGAAAAACTTAAAATTTTCCAAATTCGACAACTGATGCCGAAACCTATCAAACCATGTCTGATTGACCCCAAACTTTGCATATAAGTCATATTAAACCCTACGGACCTATTCCAACTTCCGAAATCGGAAGCCGGCTCCGATATCAAAAATTCCACTACCGACCAAAATTTCCAAAACTTCGACTTTCGCCATTTCAAGCCTAAATGAGCTAAAAACCTCCAAAACACAATCTGAACACGTCCCTAAGTCCAAAATCACCTAATGGAGCTAAAGGAATCGACGGAACTCTATTCCAGAGTCATCTTCACACAGTTCCCACTACGGTCCAAATTCTAATGCTTAAGCTCCCGTTTAGGGACTAAGTGTCCCAAAATACTCCAAAAACCAAAAAAAACTCCAGGCAAATCACAATAGCAGAAATAGATACGGGGAAATCAGTTAATAGGGGATCGGGGCTATAACTCTCAAGACGACCGGCCAGGTCGTCACATCCTCCCCCTCTTAAAGTAATCATTCATCCTCGAACGAGTATAGAGACATATCTGAAGTTGTGAAAAGATGAGGATAACGGCTGCGCATATCCCGCTCGGTCTCCCAAGTCTCCTCCTTGATCAGCTGACCCCTCCACTGAACCTTTACTGAAGCAATGTTCTTTGACCTTAGCTTTCGGACCTGCCTCTCTAAAATAACCACTGGCTCCTCAACATAAAGATAGATCCTTATCCAACTGGAATGAGCTGAAATCCAATACATGAGTCGGATCACCGTGATACTTCCGGAGCATAGAAATGTGGAATACCGGATGAACTCCTGCTAGGATGGGAGGTATGGAAATCTCATAAGCAACCTCCCCAACACGCCGCAACACCTCAAAAGGACCAATATACCTTGGGCTCAGCTTGCCCTTCTTTCCGAACCTCATAACGCCCTTCATAGGCGATACCCGAAGCAAGACCCTCTCCCCAACCATGAATGCTACATTATGAACCTTCCGGTCCGCATAACTCTTATGTCTGGACTAGGCTGCGCGAAGTCTATCTTGAATCACCTTCACCTTATCCAAGACATCCTGGACCAAGTTTTTACCCAATAATCGGGCCTCGCCAGGCTCAAACCAACCCACTGGGGACCGACACCGCCTACCATACAGAGCCTCATACGGTGCCATCTGAATGTTGGACTGATAATTATTGTTGTAGGAAAACTCCTCAAGTGGAAAGAACTGGTCCCATGACCCTCCGAACTCCATCACACATGCACGAAGCATATCCTCTAGAATCCGGATCGTGCGCTCGGACTGCCCATCCATCTGAGCGTAAAATGTTGTGCTCAGCTCCACTCTAGTGCCCAACTCCTGCTGTACGGCTCTCCAGAACCGTGATGTAAACAGCGTGCCTCTATCTGAAATGATGGAAACTGGGACACCATGAAGGCGAACAATCTCTCGGATGTAAATCTCAGCCAACCTCTCCAAAGAGTAAGTAGTACCAACTAGAATGAAGTGCGTGGACTTGGTCAGCCAATCCACAATCACCCAAATAGTGTCGAACTTCCTCGAAGTCCGTGGGAACCCAAATACAAAATCCATGGTGATCTGCTCTCACTTCCACTCTGGGATCTCTAACCTCTGAAGCAAGACACCCGGTCTATGATGCTCATACTTGACCTGCTGACAGTTGAGACACCGAGCCATAAACCCAACTATATCCTTCTTCATCCTCCTCCACCAATAGTGTTGTCTCAAATCCTGGTACATCTTCATGACACCCAGATGGATGGAATACCACGAGTTGTGGGCCTTCTCAAGAATCAACTCCCAAATCCTATACACATTAGGAACACATATCCGGCCCTACATCCTCAACACGCCATCATCACCAATAGTCACATCTCTAGCATCACCTCGTCGAACCCTGTCCTGAAGGACGAGCAGTTGGGATACAATCATAAAGAGAAAACCGAGAGACCACGCAAGCCAACACTCAGCTCAGCCAGAAATATCCAATCTCACAAACTGGCTGGCTAAGGCCTGAACATCCAATGCTAAGGGTCTCTCTGCTGCTGGAAGATATGTTAAACTTCACAAACTCTCCGCCTGGCGACTCAAAGCATCGGCCACCATATTGGCCTTCCCCTGGTGTTACAAAATGGTGATGGAATAATCCTTAACTAACTCCCACCACCTCCGCTGACGCAAGTTAAGATCTTATTTCTTGACAGGTGCTGCAAGCTCCGGTGATCAGTGTAGATCTCACAAGGAACACTGTACAAATAGTGGCGCCAGATCTTCAGGGCGTGAAAAATTGTTGCTAACTCAAGATCGTGGACATGATAGTTCTTATCATGCACCTTCAACCGTCTGGACGCGTAGGCAATTAACCTACCATCCTGCATCAACATCGCACCAAGACCAAGGCGCGAAGCATCACAATAGACGGTGTAAGACCCTGAACCTATAGGCAATACCAATACTGGGGTTGTAGTCAAAGTTGTCTTGAGCTTCTGAAAGATCTCCTCGCACTCCTCTGTCTACCTGAACGGAGCACCCTTCTGGGTTAGCCTGGTCATAGGTGCTTCAATAGATGAGAATCCCTCTACAAAATGACGTTAATACCCCGCCAAACCAAGAAAATTACGGATCTCCGTAGCTGATGACGGTCTAGACCAACTCTTACTGCCTCCACCTTCTTCAGATCTATGTTGATCCCATCACTCGATACTACATGAGCCAAGAATTCCATGGAGTCTATCCAAAACTCACACTTAGAAAATTTTGCATACAACCTCTTCTCCCTCAAAGTCTGAAGCACAATCCTCAAGTGCTGCTCATGATCTTCCCGAGTCCGGGAATACACTAGGATGTCGTCAATAAACATAATGACGAAGGAGTCAAGATAAGGCCGGAACACACTATGCATCAAATGCATAAAGGGTATTAGGGCATTGGTTAGCCAGAAAGACATGACAAGAAACTCATAATGACCATATCGGGTCCTAAAAGCATTCTTCGGGATATCTGGCTCCCGAATCTTCAATTGATGATAGTCTGAACGCAAGTCAATCTTGGAAAACACCCTGGCACCCTGTAACTGACCAAATAAGTCATAAATGTGAGGCAATGGGTACCTGTTCTTCACTGTAACCTTGTTCAGCTGGCGATAATCAATACATATACGCACATAAACTATCCTTTTTCTTCACAAACAAGATCGGAGCAACCCCAAGGTGACACACTGGGCCGAATGAAACCCTTATCAAGCAACTCCTGCAACTTCTCCTTCAACTCTTTCAACTCAGAAGGATCCATACCATGAGGAGGAATAGATACGGGCTGAGTGCCCGGCAACAAACCAATGCCAAAATCAATATCTCTATCGGGCGGCAAGCCCGGAAGATCAGCTGGAAACACATATGGGAAATCCCTCACTACTAGGACTGACTCAACTGTAGGGGTATCAATACTGACATCTCTCACATAGTCCAAATATGCATCACACCCCTTCTCAACCATTCGATGATCCTTAAGAAATGAAATAACCCTGGGGGAGTATACTTTAAGGTACCCTTCCACTCTAATCGTGGTAAGCCTGGCATAGCCAGCGTCACGGTCTTAGCGTGACAATTAAGAATAGCATAATGGGGTGAAAACCAGTCCACGCCCAAGATAACATCAAAGTCTACCATGCTGAGCAATACTAAATCGGCTCTGGTCTCAAAACCACTAAGAGCAATCAAACACGACCGATATACGCGGTCCAGAATAAGAGAATATCCCATAGGAGTAGACACATAAACAGTGGAACTCAAAGAATCCTGAGATATGCCCAAATATGGAGAAAAATAAGAGGACACATGAATACGTAGAGCTTGGGTCAAATAATAGCGACGCATCTCTATGACAGACTGGAACAATACATGTGATGGCAGAGTCGGAAGAAACTTCCTTACAACGAGCCGGAAGAGCATAATACCTAGCCTAGCCTCCCCCTCTAGAGAGACCTCGACCTCCTTGACCTCCACCTCGAGCTGGCTGAGTAGGTGGCGCGACAGCTGGTGCTGGAAGCATGGCCGGAGACCGGGTGGAGCACGTGGTTGCTGAGAAACCTGTGGAGGTGCACCTCTCCTAAGTTTGGGTAAATATCTCACCATGTGGAGAGTATCACCACACTCAAAACAACCCATCGGAGGATGCGACTGTTGTGACTAGATCGGGCCAGGTCTGCTGGACTGGCCGCTAATAGCACCCTGAGAAGGAGGTACACTAGATACTGACGACGCATAATAAGGCTCTTGAGGCCTAGAAGGGGCTGGAACACCGATGGCTGCTGGAAGAGCTGAATGAATAGGGCGACTCACATAATCCCAGCGAGCTGCTGAGGCACGAGCTCCAGAATAATAACCAGTCTCTTGAGACTTTTTGGCCTCTCTCTTCTCTCTATCCTAAGCAAGCATGCCCTCCACTCTCCTCGCAATACAAACGACCTGCTGATAAGAGATATCCATCTCCAACTCCCTGGCCATACTAGTCCTGATACTGGGGTGGAGTCCCTCAATGAAGCGATGAACCTTCTCCCGAACTGTGGAAACCAAAGCCGGTGCATGTCGGGCCAACTCACTGAAACAGACTGCATACTCTGACACAGTCATAAAACCCTAGCGCAGCTGCTCAAACTCCGTGCGCCATGCATCCCTGAGGCTTTGAGGAACATACACTCTCAAAAACATATCCGAGAACTGAGTCCATGTGAGTGAGGCTTCCTTGTCCGGTCTACTCAGCTCATAAGCACGCCACCACTGGTAGGCTCCTCCTCTAAGCTGGAAAGTGGTGAAAGAAACCCCACTCATCTCCACTATGCCCATTGTACGGAGAATACGATGACACTCCTCCGGAAAATCCTGAGCATCATCTGAAGCTAATCCGCTGAAAGTAGGTGGGTGGTACTTCTTGTACCTCTCAATTCTGAGTTGCTCTGCCTCAGAAGCAGCTGCCTTGGTCTCATGCTGAACTAGAGCTACCAGCGGCATAGGAATAAACTCCGCAGCCTGATCAACCTAGATCGTCTTCTCAGGAGTACGGGCTACGAGAGTTTGTTCCCCTCCCCCAGCCTAAGATGTGGCGGGAGCTAGTGGGATCAATCCAGCCTCAGCTAAGGTGATGAACATGCTCATGACCTGGGCTAGAGTCTCCTGAAGTGCTGGTGCAGTAATAGGAACCTTCGGTGTCTGCCATCCGGTTGGAGTTGCTGAGGGATGCTCTACCGCAGCTCGCGCGGGTGCTTTGGCTGCATCGCGTGGTCGTCCTCTACCCCGGCCCCAGCCTCTGGTGGCTCTAGCAAGGGGCTCAGGTGCTTGATTGTCAGATCTCCCGATACAGGTCCTCACCATCTGTGAGAAATAATATAATAGATTAGAATTTGATGTCAATAATTCACACGACGAGGAAATCAAAGAAGTATGATTGTTCCTAACAGTTCCATAGCCTCCCAAAGATAAGTACTGACGTCTCTATACCGATCCGCGAGACTTTAATAAACCGGCTTGTGACTCACGATACCTATGAACCTAGAGCTTTGATACCAACTTGTCATGACCCAAATTCTCCCTTCGTGAATGGTCGTGACGGCACCTAATCTCTACGACTAGGTAAGCCTAACATTTTGCGGAAATCAAAATAAAAGCATGATCATTAACAACTAATAGTAAAGATAATCTAAATAACCAACTGACTACCGCTCGGCATATACAATTACCAACTTCCGAAATATAAAAAAAAAATCCCAAAACCCGGAACTCGTAAGTCACAAGCTGCTAAGAAGTCTTAACTGTTCTATACATCATTTTCTACAGAAAGGGGAAAAATGAACATAAGGGGATAGAGGGGGAATCCGAGGATATGCGAGCGCGGGAAGATGTACCTTGAAGTCTCCAATAAGCAGCAGCGACTGCAACTAGTGATGAGGCTAGTAAGATGAACTTGGATCTACACACGAAAAACATGCGCAGGAAAGGGCGTGAGTACTCCAAAATGGTACCCAGTAGGTGCCAAGCCTAACCTCGATCGAGTAGTGACGAGGTCAGGTCAGGTCCCTACTGGTATATATAAGTAATAAATCAAGGCAAGAATGAAATATCTCCGTAAAATAAGTACTGAAATTAAACAAGAAAGAAATCATATAAAGATAACAACTCAGTACAAAGAAATGCGACAGGTGATCTCCCCGAGATACCATCTCGTAGTCCCAAATATAAATGTGCAGGGGGATCTCCCGCAATACCGTTCCATAGTCCAAAAGTAAATATGTAAGACAGGGGGATCTCCCGAAATGCTGTTACGTAGTCCAAAAGTAAATATACAGTACAGGAGGATCTCCCGAAACACCGTTCCGTAGTCCCAAAGTAAATATGCAGCCAAACAATGGAATTCAGTAGTTATGGCACGAAATTCTACAATTCAACCTAAATCACCTGTCTATTGTATAAGTAAAACTTTGCTAGATGTTGAGACTAGATATCCACATCTGAAAAAGTTAGCCTTAGCTTTAATAATGACATCTAGAAAATTACGACCCTATTTTCAATGCCACACAATCACCGTTGTGACCTCATATCCTTTAAGAAATATTATGCATAAACAGGAACTGTCAGGAACATTAGCCAAGTGGGCCATAGAATTAAGTGAGCATGAAATAATCTATCAGCCTAGGACTGCAATTAAGTCTCAAATACTAGCTGATTTTGTTGCTGACTTTAGTAATAGCATTGTATCTGAAGTACAAAAAGAGTTACAACTCTTTAACGGTGTTAATCCAGGCCTATGGACCTTGTTCACTGATAGTTCTTCAAATATAAAAGGCACCGGATTAGGCATAGTCTTGATATCACCCACGGGTGAAAAGACACGGCAAGCTATAAAGTGTTATCCTATCACTAACAATGAAGCAGAGTAAGAAGTTGTTATTGTAGGGCTTGAACTCGCACGGGAGCTCTCAATCGAGCAAATTGTGATCAACAGCGACTCCCAACTGGTAGTAAATCAGATACAGGGGACTTACATCGCTCGAGAGACTAGAATGCAACAGTATCTTGAAAAAGCACGAGAGCTCGTGAGACAATTCAAAACATGGAAGGTAATGCAAATACCTAGAGAGGAAAATGCAGAAGCAGATGCATTAGCTAACCTCGCAGCAGTCACGGAAGTAACGAACAAAGACAATACAATTGTCGTTCAACTATTTCATTCAATAATAGACCAGGACAGGAATGAGGTAACTTTCAACAACCTAACCTGGGACTGGAGAAACGAAATTTTTAATTTTTTGCAGAATGGCACCGTACCTGAAAATAGGAAAGCAGCTCAAGCGCTTCGCAGCAAAGCTACACGGTACTGCCTTATTCGCAACTCACTTTATCGCAAGATGTTCGGAGGACCCTCTAGCTAAATGTCTCGGACCTAACCAAATGGAATTTGTGATGAAAGAAGTCCACGAAGGACACTGTGGAAATCACTCAGGGGCGAGATCCTTAGTGAAAACACTAATCAGAGCCGGATACTATTGGCCTAAGATGGAAGAAGAAGCCGAGAATTTTGTATCCAAATGTGACAGATGCCATAGGTTTGCCAATAACATGCATCGACCAGCGGAATTATTACACCTAATAATATCCCCATGGACTTTCATGAAATGGGTTATGGACATAGTGGGACTTCTTCCCACAGCTAAAGGACAGGTACGGTTTTTACTCGTACTAACCGACTATTTTACAAAATGGGTAGAGGCAGAAGCGTTCAAACAAGTGCGAGGAAAGGAAGTTAAAAGCTTCTTATGGCGAAACATAATATGCCAATTTGGAATACCAAAGGAAATCGTGTGTGATAATGGCCCACAATTCATAGGCTCGCAAATCACATAATTCTTCGAAAGTTGGCAAATCAAGCGGATCACTTCAATGTCGTACCACCCCGTGGCTAATGGTCAAGTTGAGTCAATGAATAAGGTCATCATCAACAATCTAAAGAAGCGGCTGGATAAAGCCAAAGGAAATTGGCCTGAAGAGTTACCAGCGGTATTATGGGCATACAGAACAACTTCGAAGATAGCCACGGGAGAAACTCCGTTCGCACTTGTTTATGGCTCAGAAGCCTTAATGCCCGTGGAGATTTTTGAACCAAGCATAAGGTTCACAACAGCCATGGAAGGTGAAAATGACAAGTAGGCATGCTATCTTAGTCTAACAGGATACTACACAAGCCAATAAGATTCAAATAAGAAGGAAAACAGGTTATTAATTAGTGGAAAATCGGATTTTAACAATAATTAGCCCATGTACGTACTCGTCACATCACGAACACGGCACTCTCATATCAACAACAGTACAAATCCTAAGGGAAGTTCCCCCACACAAGGTTAGACAAGCCACTTACCTCGAACCAAGCTCAAAACAATCTGAAACGACGCTCTTTCCACGAACAACCTACTCAAAATGGCTCAAATCTAGCCAGAATCAATTACATAACATAAATACATCTACAAGGAACTAATCTAGCTAGTGAAATCAAAGCTAAAGCAAGAAATTGGAAATTCGCCCCAAAAAGCCTCCCCGTGCCCACATCTCATAATCGAGTAAAAGTTACCAAATATGAACACCCATCACTCACGAGTTCACTCGTACCAAAATTATCCATCAGAAATTCGATTGGTGAACTTTTCCCCCATTTTCCCAACTTTTCAATCCAAATTTGAAATTAAATGGAGAAAACAACTTTAGATTAATGAAATACAACTAAAAATGAGTTAGGAATCGTTACCCTAAAGCTCTCTCTGAAAATCCCTCAAAGAATCGCCAATTTCCGAGCTCCCTAAGTCCAAAAATGAAGAAATAAATCAAACCCATGATTTAGCCCCTTTTTCTTCCAGTTAAACCGCACATGCGGTTACTTACTCGCAGGTGCGAAATAAACTTAAATGGGTTGGGACCGCATCTGCGAGCACTAGGCTACACCTGCGAGCCCGCTCATGCGGTCCCCAACCGCTTCTGCGGACCCCTCACCGCACCTGCGGCCTGATTTGGACAAGGCCCATATCCGTATCTGCGACTCCATAACCGCTTCTGCGGCTCCGCACCTGCGGCCCAGAGTGCGCAAGTGCGGTTACACCAGATACAGCAACTTCAACCATTTTCCTAAGTCTCAAACTAATCCGTTAAGCACCCGAAACTCACCCGAGGCCCCTGGGACCTCAACCAACATACCAACCAATCCTAAAACACCATACGAACTTAGTCGAGCCTTCAAATCACATCAAACAACGCTAAAAATCACGAATCATCCTCCGGTTCAACTTAAAGAACATAGAATTTTCCAAATTCAACAACCGATGCTGAAACCTATCAAACCACGTCTGATTGACCCCACACTTTGCACACAAGTCATATTCAACCCTACGGACCTATTTCAACTTCCAGAATCGAAATTCGACCCTGATGTAAAAAATTCTACTGCCGGTCAAAATCTCCAAAACTTCGACTTTCGTCATTTCAAGCTTAAATGAGCTACAAACCTCCAAAACACAATCCAGACACGTCACTAAGTCCAAAATCACCTAACGGAGCTAACGAACTTGAAGGAACTCTATTCCGGAGTCGTCTTCACACAGTTCTGACTATGGTCCAAATCCTAAGGCTTAAGCTCTCGTTTAGGGACTAAGTGTCCCAACACTCCAAAAACCAAAACGAAACCTCCCGGTAATCACAATAGCAGAAATAGATATGGGAAAACAGTTAATAGGGGATCGGGACTATAATACGGGAAAAGCAGTTAATAGGGGATCGGGACTATAACTCTCAAGACGACCGGCCAGGTCGTCACAATATGGAAGAAATAAGATAGTTCTCTCTTCCTCTCTATATTTCTTATCTATTTTTTTATTATTCTATATTGTTACTTTGAGTTTAGTTTCTTAACATTTCTCTATTTTTTAAGAAACTAAGGCCAGTGCAGCCCAAGTGTTCATATTGATTGAGCATCTTGAAGAATTTTTACATAAAACTCATAAATCTAGAAAGTACTGATCATTGATAACTTTCTAAATTAACTAAATGTTTATTCAAAAGTGGTATATGAAATCCAATAAAACTTACAAGTATATAAGATGGTGATGAGGTAGGTTTGCCTAATTCTTTTTTGTTTTATTAGTTGATAAATCAAAGGGACTTCAAAAATTAAAATGGAGTCAATAAAATTTATTTACTGAATATTTTGTTTGGTTGACTTAGGGTGTATTTGGTATAAAAAATACCTGAAAAATATTTTCCTAGACAGTGCAAGTAGAAACCAAACGAAGATAACAAGTAATGCCAGAAGACTAGAAAGACAAAAATACGCGAAAGACACTAAAAAGTGTACTAATAACCAATTATTTAGCCATCTAAAAATTGAGATAATAAAGTCACAAAGAGGAGTGTCTAAATAGTGGGCAAGGAGTAGTACTTATGAAGAAATAAGAATGACTGTCAAAATATAATATAGAACAATTCAAAAGAAAAAATAAATGACGACCCGTCGACTACTAAAAGAAAGTGACGAGAAGCAGTGCTTGTGTTGTGGCAAAATCAGTAGTTACGAAAAGGAGGGGCTAAATGATTATTTACCCGTAAAATGTTACAGTATACGTAGTTTCTAGACAAGTGAACTAATTTAATCCTGAAATAATATAATAATTGAAGAAATGTGTAATACTTAGCCTTAAAATGTAGATGAAATAGCAGAGATGATAGTTCCGAGAACACGATTTTCAGGCACAGCAATGATGAGATCAAAAAGCAAGAAAATAAGATTGTATTAAGCTTTGTATAGAATGTAGTATGAGTTTAGCCAAAAAATTCTTATACTTTACAATGATAACTGGGCTCATTATTTATAGTTGTGTCTAGGGAAGGAGGTCCTAGGATCGTACCTTGCTTTAATGTCAATTATGAGGGTCATTTATGAATATGTAGCGGCGAACATCAATGCCAAACTCTCCATAACGAGTCATCATTTTTAATGCTGTAAAATATCCCTTATTAAATGCTACCGGGCGCAGAGCATTTAATACACCTTTATGAACGTTATCCCTTCTGATGACAAGCGGAATGGCTGCGTTCGATCTCCGTCCATCCCCGTCTTGGGTTCCACGTGTCTTTTCCTTAGACGACCACGTGTCATGTCATATTTCACCTTATACAGACAGTCCCCCTACTTTCCGGTGACATAAATTTGTGTTACCAGGAAGTTGGTAGAAATACTATTTTGGCGGGAATTACTATAACTCCCTTTTAAGGCTTCTGACAGTTGATTAGACGTACGTCTCTCCGCATTTAATGCCCCGAACACGCGTCATCCAATGATTCAGCAGCTTTTGCCGATTAACGAAGTGATCATGGCCATGAATTTAGTCGCCAAAATTTTACTTATACGCATCATTCTTTTCCTTTGCACTTCATAATTTATCGAGCTTCTGATATGCATCTTTGTTCTCCATCCTTTTCTTAATTCTCTTCAAACAAAAACCTTTTTCTCCTTCTTATTCAATGGCTTCTTCCTCCAAGCGTGCCGGTTCTTCAAAGAACAAGAACAAAGGGGAGGATTCTGCTCTTCCAACGGTGGGTTCCATCATCCCAAGAAGACTTAGCTCCACAAAGGACTTTGAAGAGAAATTCCCTATTGCTAACCCTCGTACATTGGATTTTGGTTGGTACCCTTCTTCCTTTCGTCCTTCCACTATTCCTGTTGTGAAGGAGGACTGTCGTTGCCATGAGTTGGAAATCATTGCTCCTGATCTATCGGAGTGAGTGACCCTTCCCAATGAAGATTTTACATACTTTTTCATGTATCCCTTTACTTTGGGTGCATTTTCTTTGAGTGGAGAGCATGATTCCGTGATTGGGAGTTTTTCCTTCACTACCAGGTGTGTTTGGCACAGGTAAGTCCCTCAGTGTGGAGGACGATCGTTTGCTTTCGACGTTTGTGCCAGGAAACTAAAGAGGAGCTAACCATAGATCATATGATGAATCTCTATTCTCCCAAAATCTTCCGCGGGGGAATGATAAACCGCTGCAAGTGTGGCCACCATGCTTTGTTGTCTAGCATGGATGATGACAACGACCGTGGATGGATGGAATGGTTCGTTGCAGTCTCCACCAATGACATCATTCAGGCAATGACTTCATCCTTTCCGGTGTCATAGAACCGCACCCATAAGCTCTTTGTTTAGTATCTCTTTTTATTAAATATTCTTCTATGGTCGTATCTACTCTTCACCCTTCGCATGTTTCAACAACTCGATGGATCCCACCGGTGGTGGAAAGTTAGACCGGTGGATTCAGAAGATCTTGGAAATCAATTCTAAAAGAACAAAGATTCAACATACAACCACACAAACCCAGAGTGCTCAGACTCACAACCATTCAGCAATCAGTTTTACAAACAGGGGGTCAAGGGGTTGGGAACATAGAGAGCTTCATATCAGAAACACATGAATAGGGTCTAAGGGGAGCATATGGAACGACAACCGTATAGAACAACTAGGAGTCTACTGACTCAGGGAATTGACAAGTTACTCATGGTAAAAGGCAATTAAAACATAGAGACAGAGCATGGGAATAGTCATGTTGAAGACAGGGGTGCATTAGTCATACCAATTAGGATCAATCAAATACATTAGGAGTCTAAGACACTAACATGAGCATACTAGTTGAGGGGAGTAAACAGGAACTGAACAAACATGCAAACAAGACAAATGAGATCTAGGCATGCTCGATTAAACATTTGAACTGGAGAGGGAAAAACTTAAACATACTGGGTAAAGCAATAAACAGGAAGACAATTAAATACATAGCCAATTAACTAGTGCATGAGTAGGCATGGTTTTACACAAAGGAATACATAAAGTTGAGTTTTATAATTGAACTAGAGACATACCAGTTAAGGAAGCAAATATAGTTCCACTGTATAGCCTTGGCTTTCAGCCGGCTAGACCAACAGTTAGCACAGGTAGCACAGAAAGAAGAGAGAATTTGAGAGTGTGTGCGTATTCTGAACTATTCTTCGTGTGTTTGAGAGGCAGAATAAGAGAGTATATATAGATATTTAAGAGTAGGATAAATAAGGTAAAAGAATCAGCAACCAGTCAATTAAGGGCAATCACAAGGTCACAGAATCAATTAACCATAAGGGAATCCAGGATAGACCCCTTAATTAGGGATAATAGATCAACGGTAACAACAAGTAAGTTTAATTAAGGCAAGAAATCAAATCAGACCAAATAAAGGATAAGTACAAATCACAAAATCACGTGGACGAGTAATTACGGCAAGTGTGACCAATTAAAGTCATAAATAAGGAAACCAATAAAATCTATGCACACGGATTTTAATCAGAGCAATTAACATGGAACAACAAGTAAAATCTTCAAAGAGTACTAATTTTATAGGAAGGAATCATTTGAATCCTTAGATAGAAATCAACCAAGTAAGAATCCCAAAGAGTTCTAATTTTAACAAGAAAGAAATCGTTCAAATCCTTAACAGAAGTCAATCAAGCAGAAATTTCACAAAATACTGATTTTAACAGGGGAAATCATAGAAATAAGTTAATAGTACTGGTTCACAGATATAACCACAATATCAAAACAGAATTGAAGAGATCAATATAACTCATAGAAATATTTAGGGTTCGATCATGCATGCGAAGATTAACCAAACACGTAAAGAGATGAACAAATTAAACGTTTGAAAGTGAAAAATATTTGAAGAAAGTCTGGGAAGAAACCCTAGTTTTAAAAATAGGCTAAAATCGAAAAAGTTAACTAAAACAAGGGATTTTTTAAGGGAAAATACTTAATAATACTTGAATCACCTCAAATCTGTGAAGATTTGAGAAGAATCGAAAAATAGTGAACTAGGGTTTTCAGAAAATAGTAGAGATGAAGAGAATCGGTCAAAAGCCCATGGATTCGTACCAAAAACAAGAGGAAATCCATACTCACAAATGAAAATGGCATGAGACCGGACAGTGAACAAGTTTCAGGCAGAATCCGGTTGGATTTCCTTGAGATCTGCTCAAGGAATCATGAAATCAAAGAGCCAGAGGGTATAGGGTACCAGTGGTGGTCGGAGGAGGCACCGAAAAACCAGAGAAGTGGGTTCTTGCCGGTGGCAGCGATTAGAGTTAGGAGTGAGTTGAGAGAGAATGGAGGAGGGGGGATTCAAAGGCGGCTGGGTTGAGTGACTGAATGAGAAGGGTTAGGGGTTAGGTTAATTAAAAAATGAAATGGATCCTGGACTGTTGATCTTCTGAGATCAACGGCCAGGATTCCATCTGGGGTTTGGACTGGGGGTAATAATATGGGCTAAGGTCCGAAATTAAATCAAATTAAAAGAGGCTACTTGTTAAATACCCACTTAATTGATAAAATAATTTGTAAAAATAGTTAATAAATGATAAAAATATTTTTTTTGCATAAAACTGATTTAAAATAATTATCTAATATTATAACAATACAAAAGGTCATTTTCTTGTGAAATAAGGTAATTATGCACTCGTGGGCTATTACTGCAAAGTTAAAGCAATTATAGTCTAAAAAATATATATGTGACTATTTGTGCAATAATTTAAGCTTAATATGAATATAGACAACAAAATTAAACCATGAAATATTATAAAGTCATTTTGATGAAATTTGTAATTATTTATGTAAATAAAATACTGGGATAAATTAATTAAAAATCCCTAAAGATGTAGAAATTATGAAAAAATATCGATTGATGCTAATGCATAGTTTTGAAGGTATATATATGCATTTAAAAATATTATAAGAAAAAATTAGGTATCAATAGCTGCCCCTCTTTACCCGGGAAGGATGAAAGAGTTGTCGAGTAAAGATATGATGGCCAATTTTGATTGAGTAAGGTGTTTTGAGAGACATAGAACGCGCTCTGGTTTACGAGCTGCCTACATATCCCTGGTTTTACAGGAATCAGGTCGTGTGTTGGATTCATCGGCGGAGTATACCGACCAGTTACCACAATGATAGTCACGAAATTTCGGGATAGGTGAAGGATGGTTATGGTGATTGGTCAGGTTTGAGATAGTATGAAGGAAATGGAGCGGGATTTCTCCCGTTGGGGTAATGGTTGCTCATCGGGTCACCTGTAAGGGAAAGATGCTACAAGCATATATTTGTGCGAAAATTTAAACAATATGCAGATTCCCTTTGGACCATGAGAATTGTGTTTGGATGGTTGAGACGTTCTTAGACCATGACGTCCTGGGCCATGAATTGTTCAATGAGGGATTCGCAGGCCATGAAATGATGTTCTCGAGCCATGAAAATGGTTCCTCCGAACCATGACACCTTTGAATAATGATATGCAACTTTTAGAGATCCTCAGGCCATGGCATGGTGTCTTCCGGCTATAAGGATGATGCCTTTAGACTATGACGCCTTTGGAAAAGTTGGAGATATTTCAGCCCATGAGATGCGATATCATGATGTTAAGGGCAACAAGACAAGGCTTAGTCTTGTGAGGTTGAGGGCAGATCTTAGCCTGAAAGAAGAGCAAAATAGATAGTGCAGGGGAGACAGCGTTTAGTCTCGGCAAAATGCAAATATGGAGGCAGGGCTTAGCCTCATGCAGATGGAGACAGGACTTAGTCTCATGCACGATTCGGGACAGGGCTTAGTCCTATGCAAATGAAGACAGAGCTTAACCTTATGTAAATATGGAGGCAGGGCTTAGCCTCATGCAGATGAAGACAAAGCTTAGTCTCATGCAAGATTGGACAGGGCTTAGTCCCATGCAAATGAAGGCAGAGCTTAGCCTTATGCAAATATGGAGGCAGGGCTTAGCCTTATGCAGATGGAGACAGAGCTTAGTCTCATGCGAGATTCAAGACAGGTCTTAGTCCCATGCAAATGAAGGAAGAGCTTAGCCTTATGCAAATATGGAGGCAGGGCTTAGCCTCATGCAGATGGAGATAGAGCTTAGTCTCATGCAAGATTCGGGACAGGGCTTACTCCCATGCAAATGAAGGCAGAGCTTAGCCTTATGCAAATATGGGGACAGGGCTTAGCCTCATGCAGATGGAGACAGAGCTTAGTTTAATGCAAGAATATAATAAATAGCAGATGATAGCAGAGTTTTCCTAGCTGGTAGTAGGTTTTAGTATTGCGGTTGTTATGAAAATTGTGACTTTGGGGCATATATATTCTTTGTTCCTGCAACCAAAGAAAAATGATGAGTATTGTAAAAGGGGAGGTCGGTTTGTGTCCCCGTCGGCTTGCTTGCTTGGTCTGAAGATACTGTTCAAATCATTGAGGGTAGCGTTTGTTGAACAAATTTAATTCAAAAGCATGCATAGTTTTCAAAGTCATAGTAAAAATATGTTTTTTGAGAAGTTGTTTAGATGAACCAATGTCTGTGACAACGATCCGAGACATTGCAACTTCTGTTGCTGTAGAATTTTGAGGGTCTTTCTCAAAATTCTGCCTCAGTTAGACGGACAAACAATTCTGATTGTTGTATATGTTGCGATCAGCTAAACTTGCTTCGGAAATTTTAGAGGGGGGTCCTCAAAATTCTGCCCCAGTTTCTGATTGTAGGAGAAATAGAGATTTTTATTGAATTATGATCGAACCCACAGGGCTGCCTACGTATCCCTTCTTAAACGGGAATTAGGTCGAGCGTAGTTCAATTTACATCATTTGTGGAAATATAAACAATTACACATAGTATCACTTGACTGCATCTGAATTGATTGGTTTTGGCCATACTTCTCCGTCTATTTCCGCGAGTATGAGGGATCCTCCCGTCAATACTCTGTGAACCATGTAAGGACCTTGCCAGTTGAGAGAGAACTTCCCTTTGGCCTCATCCTGATGCGGAAAGATCTTTTTCAATACCAGCTGCCCCGGTGTGAACTGTCTTGGCTTGACCCTTTTGTTGAAAGCTTTGGACATTCTGTTCTGATAAAGCTAGTCGTGACATAATGCATTCATCCTCTTTCCGTCTATGAGGCTAGCTGATCATAATGGTTCCTTATCCATTCTGCATCGGTGAACTCAGTTTCATGTATGATCCTCAAAGAAGGAATCTCCACTTCGGCAGGAATAACAGCTTCAGTACAGTAAACCAGTAAGTAGGGAGTTGCCCCGGTTGATGTGCGTATTGTGTTATGGTATCCCAGTAAAGCAAATGGTAGTTTTTCTTGCCATTGTTTGTCATTTTCTACCATCTTTCCAGTATCTTCTTGATATTTTTATTGGCGTCTTCTACAGTTCCATTCATTTGAGGTCTATAGGCTGTGGAATTCTTGTGCTTGATTTTGAAGGTCTCACGCATAGATTTCATCAGATCACTGTTGAGATTGGCGGCATTGTTAGTGATGATGGACTCTGAAACTCCGAATCGGCAAACAATCCGGTCGCGCACAAAATCTGCCACGACTTTCTTAATCACTGCCTTGTAAGATGCCTATTCGACCCATTTGGTGAAGTAATCAATAGCTACCAAGATGAACCGATGCCCATTTGAGGCGGTGGGCTCTATCGTACCAATGACATCCATTCCCCAGGCGACGAATGGCCAAGGTGAGCTTGTTACATTGAGCTCATTTGGCGGCACTTTTATCATATCTGCATGTACTTGATATTGGTAGCATTTTTGGACATACCGGATGCAATTTGTTTCCATGGTCATCCAGAAGTAACCGGCCCTGAGTATCTTCTTGGCCAAGACAAAACCATTCATGTGCGGGCCGCAAGTTCTGGCATGTATCTCTTCTAGCAACTTAGAAGCTTCTTTCGTGTCGACGCACCTTAAGAATCCCAAATCAGGAGTTCTTCTATATAGGATTCCTCCGTTGTGGAAGAAATTGTTGGACAACCTCCGAAGCGCGCGTTTCTGAGTATGGTTTGCATGCTCCGGGTATTCTCCTTTTGTCAGATGCCTTTTGATGTCATGGAACCAGGGTTTCCCATCTATTTCTTCTTCGACATGAGCACAATATGTCGGCTGACTATGGATCCTTACTGGGATAGGATCAATGAAGTTCTTGTCTGCATGTTGTATCATTGATGACAAAGTGGCCAATGTATCGGCGAACTCGTTTTGAACCCTCGGAACATGTCGAAACTCTATCTCCGTAAACCTTTTCCTCAATTCCTACACATGGTGCAGATATGGTAATATCTTGGAATTCTTGGTGGCCCATTCTCCTTGTACATGGTGCACAAGCAAATCTGAATCGCCGATTACCAACAGCTCCTAAATATTCATGTTGATGGCCATGTTGATTCCTAGGATGCAAGCTTCATACTCTTCCATGTTGTTGGTGCAGGGAAATCAGAGTTTAGCAGATACCGGGTAATGTTGGCCAAGTTTCGATACCAAGACAGCTCCAATACCGACTCTTTTGAAATTTGTCGCTTCGTCAAATAACATCCTCCAACTGTCGTAGGATTCAGCAATATCCTCCCCTATGAACAACACTTCTTCATCAGGAAAATACGTTCTCAGAGATTCGTATTCTCCTTCCACGGGGTTTTCAGCAAGATGATATGCCAATGCATGTCATTTGACTTCTTTCTGAGTTGCATAAACAATGTCGAACTCACTCAACAGGACTTGCCACTTAGCCAGCTTGCCAGTGGGCATAGGTTTTTGAAAGATATATTTCAGGGGATCCATCCTTGATATGAGGTACGTTGTGTAAGCACAGAAGTAATGCCTCAACTTTTGAGCTATCCAGGTCAAAGCGCAACAGTTACGTTCCAATAGAGAGTATCGCGCTTCATATGGAGTGAATTTCTTACTCAGGTAATAGATAGCTTGTTCCTTTCTCCCTGTCTCATCGTGTTGTCCCGGAATGCAACCGAAGGCTTCATCTAACACTGCGAGGTAGAGTAGCAAAGGTCTTCCTGGATCTGGCGGGACCAAAACTGGTGGTGTTGATAGGTACTCCTTGATCTTGTCAAAAGCCCTTTGACAATCCTCGGTCCAACTAGTTGCAACATCTTTCTTCAACATCTTGAAAAGTGGCTCACATATGACTGTGGATTGGGCTATCAACCGGCTGATGTAGTTTAGCCGTCCTAGAAAACTCATTACATATTTCTTACTCTTCGGCGGTGGCAGCTCCAAAATGGCTTTGACTTTCGATGGATCCAATTCTATCCCTCGGCGGCTGACAATGAATCCAAGTAACTTTCCGGCTGGGACCCCGAATGCACATTTTGCAGGGTTTAATTTCAGGTTGTACCTCCGCAGTTTGTCGAAAAACTTCCTCAAACTACTATATAATATGTGGCCTTATTGGATTTGATGATGACGTCGTCCGCATACACCTCGATCTCCCTATGTATCATGTCGTGAAAAATGGTAGTCATAGCCCTCATGTAGGTGCCCCCAGTATTCTTTAGACCGAATGGCATCATCTTGTAACAGTACACCCCTCATGGTGTAATGAAGGTTGTTTTCAATGCGTCTTCTTCATCCATCCAAATTTGATGATAACCGGCAAAGTAATCTACAAAGGAATGTAGTTCATGCTTGGCGCAATTGTCGATCAGAATGTGTATGTTTGGTAGCAGGAAATCATCCTTGGGACTTGATTTGTTTAGATCCTGATAATCAACACAGACTCTGACTTTCCCATCTTTCTTTGGAACTGGAATGATGTTGGCTAACCAAGTTGGGTATTCAACCACCCTGAGGACCTTGGCCTTGATTTGCTTGGTGACATCCTCTTTGATTTTCAGACTCATATCAGGCTAGAATTTTCTGAGTTTCTGTTTTACTGGTGGACACATTGGGTTTGTGGGAAATTTGTGAGCCACAATAGATGTACTTAACCCGGTCATATCATCGTATGACCATGCAAAGATGTCCTCATACTCTTTCAAGAACTGTGTGTACTCTTCTTTTCTAACGGGAATAAGTGAATGATGATGCGGGTCTCCTTGACAGTTTCGGAATCTCCTAAGTTGATTATCTCAGTTTCGTCCAGGTTGGACTTGGGCTTGTTCTCAAAATCTCTACTTCCCTGACGATTTCCCCGGGTATGACATCCTCTTCTTCTGAATCATTATCCTTTTGCGTTGCCTCATTACATGCCACAGTTGTTGGTTCATCAAGACAGGATATAGTAATGCCCGGGACTCGTCGGGCCCTAGATGGTCTGAAAGTCCAATTCTTGAGGAATGATCCTTTCTCCACAGCTCGGATGGTAGGGACTTCCTCCTCCTCCTCCTTCACAATTACACAACAGTCCATGTCATCATCCTCCAGGAACAAGTTCCTCAATGCGGCCAATGCTTCTTCCTCCTCTGAGCTCCATATGATGTCGGTATGCCGGAAAGTCTGGCTCAGGTGTGGTAAAGGCTACTCAAGTGTATAGTACGGACCACGCCAGTGGTGACCAGTTATTGTATTCTCTCCAAGTGTATTGATACCCTAGCCCAAAGGTTGTACCATGACATTTCAACTGCATTGGCTTGGAGATACCCTGAAGGTTTTTGCCAAGATCCTTGACGGGTTCATATCCTCTCCACGCTAGTATACTTTATATCTTGTGCTCCACCACTTATCGTTCTCAATTGCATTGACCCACTCGATGTGATGATAAGTTTCTCCCCCGAGCCTTCTTCTATTCTCAACCACCGGTATAGTCTGACGATTGTAAATGGGGTTGCTCCCATCTCCATGGAAATCACCTCTTGATGGTTCCATTCGAACTTCACTGCCTGGTGCAAAGTTGATGCCACCGCCCCGGCGGCGTGTATGCATGGTCGTCCCAACAATAGATTATAGGATGCAGATATGTCTAGCAACTTAAACTCGATATCAAACCATGTAGGGCCATTTGCAAACAGATATTGATTTCCCCAATGGTAGCCCTCTAAGACCCATCAAATGCCTTTACGTTCATGGTCCCTTCTCGTATTTCATACAGGCCTTTGCCCAAACTCTTTAGTGTTGTCAGTGGGAAAATATTGAGACTGGATCCCCCATCTATCAGAGCAATGAAATTGTCCTCACATTGCACGGTAATATGTAGTGCCCTGTTATGATTCAAACCCTCGAGTGGCAGCTCGTCCTCGTGGAAGGTGATTTTGTGACTTTCCAACACTTGTCCCACCATATTGGCCATCTCTCCGCTAGTGATGTTGTTAGGTACATACGCCTCGCTTAACACCTTTAAGAGAGCATTCTTGTGTATTTCTGAATTCTGTAGCAGTGACAGGATAGATGTCTGAGCAGGGGTCTTGCTCAAATGATCTGTGACTGAATACTTTTTTGCTTGCACTTTCCTCCAAAGGTCGTCCGGGCCTGTTTCAATAACAGGTGGTCTGTTAGAAGCCTTCTTACTGGATTCTCCCAAATGCTCTGGTGTATAGACTCTTCCCATTCTGGTCATCCCTTGTGTAGCGCCGGATTCTTCTATTTTGTTCTTTCCTCTTCTTTTAGATTCGGCCACATTATCCCAAGGTATAGCCTTAGTGTTGAAAGACGGCGTGGTTGACACTGTCACTGTGAAAGACGTGGTTACTTCCACCTCGAATGGAACATGCGCAGCTGCGGGGGGTGCTATCTCAACTTCAAATGGAATTGATGCATCTATCTCAACGTCCATTTATGGCTGTATTTGTATTATGATAGGATTGAGCCTGACTATGGGTTTCTTAGGGTTTTTACCCTCTTTGATAAGCTCAATCGATCCCTCGGGATCCCATTCCTCATCGGTCTCTATTACATTGGCACCTTCACCCCTATGATCTGGGAGGGGTTTGTTGCGGATGTTGGGTGTAGCTTCTTTGGCCTGAATGAACTTATTATCAATCAATGTCTGGATCTTATCCTTTAGTGTTCGGCACTCGTCATGGTGTGCCTTTCATGCCAGAATGATATGCACAGGTCTTGTTTGGGTTGAACCGTTAGGATGGATTCTCCACGGTCGCAGCAGGGATAGGAGTGACATAACCAGAAACCTTCAGCCTTTCATACAGCTGGTCAATGGGTTCGACAATGGCAGTGTATTATCTAGGTGGTCTATGGTCAAAGTTAGGTCGAGGTCTTGGGTAGTTTGGGCGGGTTGGAGGTGACTGAAAGTGAGGGGGTTGGGAATTATATGTGTGGTAAGCAGTGGCTGGCTGGGTGATGGTTGATATGTGGGTGGAGGTGCTTGGTATGTAAGTGGAGAGGTTTGATATACAAGTGGAGTTTTGGGTCCTTGGACGATCATTACTATTCATGCATCTTTCTTCTTCGATATATCCCCTGACTGCAATGCTTTGTTTGTGGCCTCTAATGCTTCAAATTTTGTCATCATACCGCTTTTGATGCCCTCTTCAATCCTTTCTCCGAGTTTGATAATATCAGAGAACTTGTTCTTTTCAATAACCATCAACCTTTCATACTACTGCGGATCCTTGCTCTGACGAAGAACTTGTTCATCTGTTCTTCATCCAATGTTTGCTGACTTTGGCTGTTTTTGACCTCCAACGAGTGGCATACTCGCGGAAGGTCTTAATGGGCTTCTTCTTTAAGTTCTGAATGTAGAAGACATTCGACGCATTCTCTGTGTTAAACCTGAATCTGTCCATGAAGTCAGATGCCATACTCACCCAGTTGGACCATTTCTTAGGATCCTGGATGATGTACCAGGACAAGGCATCTCCCGTAAGGCTCCTAATAAAAAGCTTCATCCGGATCTTTTCATTTATTCCGACCCCGACAAGCTCATCACAATAGGTCCTTAGATGAACCCTGGGATCACCTGTACCACCAAACATCTCGAACTTGGGAGGTTTGTAACCCTCCGGCAGTTCTACATCCGACTGTATGTACAGGTCTTCATAATTCAGACTTTTTATCCCTTTGCCTCCTTCGATGCCTTGAACCCGACTTGTCAACTTCTTGAGCTCTTCAGCCAGGTTCTTAATGAGCAGGTCCTTTTCAGCAGATTCTGGTGCATAGGAGATGGGTTGAGTGGAGTGAGGTAGGGCCTCCACATATATAGGGTTATTTTGGTGATTGGGAGTTGGGTATAATGGTGATCATTGGTGGAATTCTAGGGTTCAGGAATGACTGACGGGGTGTTTTGTGGAGTGGGGTAGGTGGTTTGCTGGTACTGTGCTGGTACTGGATCTAGTATGATAAGCCGATGATGCCAGTATGCACGAACCAACCTTTTGGGAATGGGAATAATGAAAAGAAAGAAAGAAAAACAAAAGGTAGCCAAGTCAGTAAGAGTTCTAAAAGAGTACTTGCGGTATTTAAACAGATATTTAAATGCCAATAATTGCCTCGTTTCATTAATATAAAAATAGATGAATCCAACACGACACTAAAATAGAAAGATAAGTCACTACTGGCACTTGGCCTTATTAAATTTAGGAATTGTTCCTTGAGGAAAGATCTTCCTACCAGTCTAGTAGCAGTGGTGGTATATTTTGGACCATGACGAACCTGGGAACCTCGCGCCTCATTTTTTGCAAAACAAATAAAGTTAGGCCCTTTCCCCCTCCAGATTCGACTATTTATATATCGATGATTAGCATATTGGCATTTATTTCTCCAAAATTAATGCACAAAACATGGTTGCGTCCGTTGGGATTTATGGAAACCCCGGTAGACTTTTGGATAAGGCTTGTCTTAAAGGGTTATCATGTGGACAATATACTAACGTGGCTAGGTTTGACCATGATGCATGTACAGTTATAATCACATTAAGGTTGATATGGGGGTCTATATTGGTACCCTTAAGCGGATGACTTGATGGGGAAAGGCACGGAACCGTCGATTGCACCGCTGATCGACTAGTTTTAACGCAAATAAGCCTTTTTGAATTTAAAGGGTGATATATAGGAAGAGCGCAACCACTCATCAAGTGTTGCTAAAGGATTGATTACGCACGAGTGGAATATGATGTCGAGCATGATTTATGCAGCAGTAAATAACATGTTGTCACGTATTTTCACGTTAGGAAAATAATAAAGGCGGTATTTAATAATTGAAAGACGTTTAAGAAAGGAAAATAAAGAAATAAGTCAGTTTCTGCAGTAAAGGAAATCATAAATGCTCAAAACGGGCAATTAAATTCACATAAGGGGAAAGGTAAAGGGTGCGCACATATTAGCCAAAAGAAGCATGCTTCAGACTAATTTACAAGAAGTAAGTTTGTTATGGTAAAAGTCTAAAATCCCCAGCAGAGTCGCCATGCTGTCCCGCCCCCTTTTTTCTCGCAAAATCGTGTTTTGACATTTATTTGAGACAACTCCCTTCCTTTTGGGAGAGGGGTATGGAAAGTGAAGAGTCGCTACCTAACGGATTTATGGTGTGTTATGGCACTTAATGCAATTAACTCATGAAAACCGGTCTATGTTACTAGAGATTGGGTATGGGATTGAAATTACCTTGAAGGGAAGGTGTTAGGCACCCCTCGAGGTTCACAATGATGGGTCCCGGCCAAACTTACTTAGTAAATTAGTCATATAACAGATAAACAGTCTAAGCACACATATGTAAGTAATATAAAAAGAGTTTTAAAAAATAGGCAGTCTGAGCACACATATGTAAACAAGATAAAGGATTCCTAAGTTACTAGCTTATAGGATCACATCCGTACAATGTCCGGTAATCCTTCCTCAACTAGAGGGGTTACACGTGACATTAGCGCACGGGTCATCATATCCTTTTACTACCCAATTACCCTCACCTTAGCGGTTATAAGCGATTTTAATTAAACGTGCTCTAGGCGTGCATTACTCGTCCCTTTTCTTATGGCCCTGGAGGTGTTTAAGACTTCTAATTAAGGTGGTTCTAGACTCTCCTAAAGTGCTTAAAAGGGGGAATCTAAATGACAAGCAAGAACAAATAGGACATTCATGTAAGGAACAATTAAAGGCTCACTTTTACCTCCTCAAATATGCAGACAATAGCACGTCTCAAACAGCAGGATTTCAGACACTTCAAAGTCCTAAAACAGGATATCTATGTGAGCATGAAAACAGACTGTATGCAACATCTATTAAAGTGAGGCAATGGAGACCTAATTAGTTTGACTACTGATTTTAGGACTTTCAATCTGGGCAGTTCACAAATAATTAAACAAAGCATAGTTTTACCATTTTTTTATAAGGCCTTAATTACCTATAGGCTTGCCTAGGCGTGGCTCAGAGATACCCTATAACATGTTGTCTAAAAATGCAAACAGAATTCTGGAAATTGACTAAAGGAAAGCAAACAGTTTGAGTTTTAATGCGTCCTATAAACATGTTTGTCTAGGTGCATAAATTGCTTTTAAACATCCTTATAGACAGGACGATTACCAATTTAGGCGATGTAGACATGGCTTAAAGCGAATGTAAACACAGTCCTAAAACAGGATTTCTAATGCACATAAAGAATGGACATTTTATTAGGCAAAATTACAACAGTAACTTAATAACATGATTTCTAGGTGATCATGATTATGCAGAAGCATAATTTCGTGATAATGAAGTACTGAGCTACAACATGTTTTCTAATACGCAAAACCAATAAAACGTAATTATCCTAAGGCAGTATTTCTAATGCAAATAACACAACAGTCCTACAACATGATCTCTAATGTAAGTAACATAAAATAGGTCTAAGGGCATGATTTCTACTGCAAATAAGCATAGTATAAACCTAAAGCATGATTTCTACCCAATTTCCCCACAAAAGTCATACAAGAAATCCCTCCCCTTTTACTAATTTCCCCAATGTCTGTTTACAAAGATAATTATTACAAACCAGAATTGAATGAGTTACATAAATAAATATAAGCAATACTATAGGGAGCTTGCAGATAGGCCCAAAGTAAACCTAGAGACACCAGTTCCTCAAAACAGTCTCAAATACCAAGAATCTCATAGCCAAATAGGGTGTCCTGGTGTGTCAAAGTTCCCTAAGGACCTCAGGAATCTCAGGCAATGCTCACACCAAGATCCTTTGTATAAGGAAGTGATTATGTGCAGTGTGGAGAAGGCCAGCCCCAGTGTGCCAAAGTTCGGAGGAATCTCAGGGATTCCTAGCAGTACACACACTCAGGGATTCTAAGACACTAACATGAGCATACTAGTTGAGGGGAGTAAATAGGAACTGAACAAACATGCAAACAAGACAAATGAGATATGGGCATGCTCGATTAAACATTTGAACTGGAGAGGGAAAAACTTAAGCATACTGAATAAAGCAATAAACAGGAAGACAATTAAATACATAGCCAATTAACTAGTGCAGGAGTAGGCATAGGTTTACACAAAGAAACACATAAAGTTGAGTTTCAGAATTGAACTAGAGACATACCAGTTAAGGAAACAAAGTGCAGAATGTAAAGCAAGTAGAGTTCCATTGTATAGCCTTGGCTTTCAGCCGGCTAGACCAACAATTAGCATAGGTAGCAGAGAAACAAGAGAGAACATGAGAGTGTGTGCGTATTTTGAACTATTGTTTGTGTGTTTGAGAGGCAGAACAAGGAAGTTTAATTAAGGTAAGAAATCAAATCAGACCAAATAAAGGATTAGTACGAATCACAAAATCTCGCGGATGAGTAATTAAGGCAAGTGTGACCAATTAAAGTCATAAATAAGGAAACCAATAAAATCTATGCACACGGATTTTAATCAGAGCAATTAACAGGGAACAACCAGTAAAATCTTCAAATAGTACTAATTTTATAGGAAGGAATCATTTAAATCTTTAGATAGAAATCAACCAAGTAAGAATCCCAAAGAGTTCTGATTTTAACAAGAAAGAAATCGTTCAAATCCTTAACAGAAGTCAATCATGCAGAAATTTCACAAAATGCTGATTTTAACAGGGGAAATCATAGAAATAAGTTAATAGGACTGGTTCACAAAGATAACCACAATATCGAAATAGAATTGAAGAGATCAATATAACTCACAGAAACATTTAGGGTTCGATCATGCATGCGAAGATTAACGAAACACGTAAAGAGATGAACAAATTAAGCGTTTGAAAGTAAAAAAATCTTTAAAGAAAGTCTGGGAAGAAACTCTAGTTTTAAAAATAGGCTAAAATTGAAATAGTTAATTGAAACAAGGGATATTTTTAAAGGAGGAGGCATAGAAATACCATAGAAGGGGGTTCTCGCCGGTGGCGGAGATTAGGGTTAGGGGTGAGTTGAGAAAGAATGGAAGAGGAGGGATTCAAAGGGACTGGGTTGAGTGAATGAATGAGAAGGGTTAGGGGTTAGGTTAATTAAAAAAGGAAATGGATCCTGGGCCGTTGATCTTCTGAGATCAACTGCCAGGATTCCATCTGGGGTTTGGGCGTGTTTATGAGTTGGGTTTCGGGCTAAGATCCAAAATTAAACTAAATTAAAACAGGCTACTTGTTAAATACCCACTTAATTGATAAAATAATTTGTAAAAATAGTTAATAAATGATAAAAAACAATTTTTATGCACAAAATTGATTTAAAATAATTAACTAATATTATAAAAATACAAAAGTCATTTTCTTGTGAAATAAGGTAATTATGCACTCGTGGGCTATTACTGTAAAGTTATTGCAATTATAATCCAAAAAATATAAATATGGCTATTTGTGCAATAATTTAAGCTTAATATGAATATAGACAACAAAATTAAACCATGAAATGTTATAAAGTCATTTGTGATGTAATTTATAATTATTTATGTAAATAAAATACCGGGATAAATTAATTAAAAATCCCTAAAAATGTAGAAATTATGGGAAAATATCGTTTGACACTAATGCATAATTTTGAAGGTATATATATTCATTTAAAAAATATTATAGGAAAAAATTAGGTATCAACAGTTATAGTGTGTCGTTGTGCGGTAACAGCAATATGTCTGTGTCATCCTCCGTGAAATGATATAGTCTTCCCGGTCTTTTACTATGAGTTATTGATACTCTCGTCTTCTTTGCTACCGAAAAGGTGACCCCGTTAATCTCATTCCCCCTGAAGATCATATTGATCATTTGGCGTGGAGGTTTTTCTCCTACTTTCGAAGGTTCCGCATTGTCTCTATTGCGACCATAATTGTTCTTAGCTCGGTAACTCAAGAATTCTCTGAGGTGGCCATTCTTTCATAGTGTCGCCACCTCTTCTCGAAGGTGTCAGCAGTCCCCTGTTCGGTGGTCGTTAGTCCCGTGGTATTCACACCATAAGTGTGAATCCTTCTAGCTAGAATAAGATCTCATAGGTCTCGGGAATTGTGCCTCTTTAATGTTTCTCATGGCTGACACCAACTCCACTATACTGACGTTGAAATAATATTTTGATAACTTGGGGTAAGAAGGATCCCTAGACCCTTACGTCTCTTTATCCTTGAGTGATCTATTGTTTCGGCCGCGACCAGACCCTCTGTCAACGGTGAACTTGTTTGCTGCTGAAAGTTTCTACCACGGCCTTCAGTCCACTCGTAAGGCAAAAACCGGCCCCTCGAAGTCCGTCTGTCTACATCGTAGTCATCCTTTGATTTTTCTCTGCTTTTCCCCCGTCATTTGGCCGATGATGCATAACCAACCTGGTCATCTTCAATCCTTTGACTCGTACTGATTGTGGACATCTACCTAAGTTGTTGCTTGAAACTCAAGCAGGCTCTTCTTCAACATCGGGGAAGCGTCTGAACTTCTTGGATTCAATACTTTAGTGAATGCTTTAGCTGCCCATTCACCCGGGACAGCCGGGAGCAACATCCTTTCTTTCTGGAATCGGGTAACGAACTCTCGTAATAATTTGGATTCTCCATGTGCGACCCTGAATATGTCGATCTTCCTGGCTTGCACTTTTCTGGCCCCGGCATGAGCCTTAATGAAAGATTCCGCAAGCATCTCAAAGGAATCTCGTCTGTTTGCATTATTCGAAGCCCCCGATAGTGTCTGCTTCAGCTCTATCATAACCTTTCCTGTCACGTCAGATGGCCTAGAATGATCGTCTGTTGTTCTTGCAGGACACTCACAGCATCCACGACATGCTCGTCATCAGCATCATCGAGAGTTATCTCCCGAACATGTTGAGGGTACTGCCTGTCATGCATCGGCGTGGCGTCATTCCCCTCATTGAGGGTGTCATTGATTGAATCCTCAAAATGAGGTTGATCCCCTCAAATGTCAGGATTATGCGTGTTGTTAACAGTGTTATCTGCCATTTCTTGTGAATTTTCTTAAGACAAAATAATCGAATCATGTTAGTAAAAAAGGCAAGGATCAATGTAATTGCACGGTTGTCTAGGTCCCACGGTGGGCGCCAAACTGTTTAGCCGTAAAATGGTACAGTTGAATTTATACGTGGTTTCTAAACAAGTGAACTAATTTGATCCTGAAATAATGCAATAATTGAAGAAAAGTACAATACTTAGCCTTAAAATGTAGATGAAACTGTAGAGATGATAGTTTCGAGAACACGATTCTGGACACAGCAATGATGAGATCAAAAAGCAAAAAAGTAAGATTGTATTAAACTTTGTATAGAATGTAGTATGAGTTTAGCCAAAAAATCATATATTTTACAATGATAACTGGGCTCACTATTTATAGTTGTGTTTAGGGAAGGAGGTCCTAGGATTGTGCCCTCCTTTAATGTCAATTTTGAGGATCATTGATGAATATGTAACGACGAACATAAATGTCAAGTTCTCTATAACAAGTCGTCGCTCTTAATGCTGCAAAATATTCCTTATTAAGTGTTACCGGGCGCAAAGTATTTAATACACCTTTATGAACGTTATCCCTTCCGGTGACAAGCGAAACGACTACGTTTGGTCTTCGGTCTATGGTTGTTCAAACCGAACCGAAATTATTAACCGAACCGAACAGATAGCTTATTGGCTTAATGGTATATGATTATCGGGGTGATGGATGGTGAACGGATTGAGATTTTATAATTAACGGCTTAACGATTTGGAGGCGGATTACTCAATTGTCTTATGGGGTAAACCATTAACCCATTAAGAATTTTGATACTTACATTTTTACCTCTATGTATATAAAATACTATTGAAACCCTAAATGGCTAAATCCCTAATTTTTATTTTCTAATTTTTAATTCTCAATTGTCTGCAGCCACCAGAGGCAGATAAGTTGGCAGTCTCGTCTCTCGCTTGAACTGAAAACTGAGAAGTCGAAAAATCGGAATCTCAATGATTAATATGTGTATGTCCGTGTGAGTAGTCCTGATGGTATTAAAATTTTGGTTAATATGTGTATGACAATATGAATAGTCTTGAATACTCTTCAATTAAAAAATACCGCTTGATTAGATCTTAGATGGTATTAAAAAAATTGCTATTGATTTGAAGTTGTTTGGTATTGATTGAATGATTGTTCAAAAAAATTTTATTTGGTTTAGCCGATAACCGCCTGATAATTGTTGATTCGATACCAATCTACCCGTGTCTTATTGGATGGCTAGCGAATTACTACATTTATAATTCGATAACTATTAAGCCGAATCGTTAAGCGTAATTATCTTCCCGATAAGCACCCCTACTTCAGTCATCCCCGTCTTGGGTTCCACGTGTCTTTCCCTTAGACGACCACGTTTCATGTCATATTTCACCTTATACATTGATGATGATGATGATGATGATGATGATGATGATGATGATGATGATGATGATGATGATGATGATGATGATGATGATGATGATGATGATGATGATGATGATGATGATGATGATGATGATGATGATGATGATGATGATGATGATGATGATGATGATGATGATGATGATGATGATGATGATGATGATGATGATGATGATGATGATGATGATGATGATGATGATGATGATGATGATGATGATGATGATGATGATGATGATGATGATGATGATGATGATGATGATGATGATGATGATGATGATGATGATGATGATGATGATGATGATGATGATGATGATGATGATGATGATGATGATGATGATGATGATGATGATGATGATGATGATGATGATGATGATGATGATGATGATGATGATGATGATGATGATGATAAAATAGCGTAAATGGTAAAGTTAAAAAGAAAATTAGTGTAAAGAATAAATGAAATTAGCAAAATAATGTAAGGACTGTTCTAAAACCTATAGTAGTTGTGGACGTCCACCACTCCCACTACTTTCACCCATGATGTAAATAACCTCGAACTACTTATCACTATTATGATTGTAACTCCCACACCTCCATAACCCCTCCCCATGATCTTCCCCCATGATCTCAAAGGTTAATGTCATGTTTAAGACAATCCTTTTGTAACCTTCAATGTAATAGTATAAATAGAGGCATGAAATATGATATGGGATACACTTGAACACTTGATGAAATAAGAAAGTTATATCTTCTTCTCTCATTCTACTTATCGTCTTGTTTTATACTGTTACTTTGAGCTACATTTCTTAACATGTTATCGGCACGAAGTTGAGCTCTTTTCATTGTTCAGGTATATTTGTTTATTTTGTTTTCTTCGTCGTATATTTTGATTTTATGATTAGTGTCTTTAATATGCATTTTTATAATTTCTCACATCTCTAGATATGTGTAAAGATAAAGAATTCTATGGTTCTTTATTTTAAGTTATTTGCATGATTGTCATGTGAAATTTGCTAATTTTTATGTTAGTAGAATTAATTGAGAGAAGAATACTTGTTTTATGTTGTTCGACATTTGAAATTGTGTTAAAGTTAGAAGATATTTTTGTTCTAATTAACATCAAAGATATACTAATAATTTGAAGAAAAAAATAATATTATTTCTATGGAATTATCACTTTAGTGTATATAAATCACAAATTTGATATTATGTCAATTTTTAAGATTCTTTACGTTATTATCTTAATGATTCCTAATTATTTATCTTATTTGATAGTTTTCACTATGTCGAATTTGTCAAAACTTGATTATGTGGAACTTGACATTTCTGGAAAGAATTACCTATTATGGGTTCTCAATGTTGAGATTCACTTAGCCACTAAAGGCCTTGGTGACACCATTACTCAGGGTAATGAGGCATCAAGCCAGGACAAAACGAAGGCCATGATTTTCCTTCTTCATCATTTGGATGATGGTTTGAAGGTTGAATATTTAACAGTGAAAGATCCACTTGAATTGTGGACTGGCCTGAAGGAAAGGTATGATCACCTTAAGGCTACGGTATTGCCAAGGGATCGATATGAGTGGATGCACTTACGGTTGCAAGATTTTAAGACCGTAAGTAAACTCTATTGTATTTCAAATAACTTCCCTGTTGAAATTATGTGGGGATATTATGAATGATGAGGATTTGTTGGAAAAGACTCTTACGATTTTTCATGCCTCAAATATGGTATTACAGCAGCAATATCATGAAAGGAGTTTTGAAAAGTATTCTGAGTTGATCTCATGCCTTCTGGTGGCTGAGCAACATAATACCCTTTTAATGAAAAATCATAAAGCCCGTCCTACAGGGTCAGCTCCGCTTCCTGAAGCGAATATGGTAGCTACACGTAATAAGTGTGGAAAAAGGATAGAATAATAATCATGGCCACATCAATGTACGTGGGCATCGCAATGGTAAGATACGATATAATAGTCGTCATTGTGGTGGTCATGGAAAACGAGAGAACAATATGGGTTCTCAAAACAATCCTTCAAGAGGCAAAAGTGGTAACTGCCACTGCTGTGGCATGAAAGGTCATTAGAAAATTGAATGTCGTGCACCTGAGCATTTTGTCAGACTTTATCAAAATTCCATCAAAAGAAAGATAAATAATGTTGGAGCATCTTCTGCTAACGCCCCAGTGCAGTTTCACTTGACCTTTAAAAATGATTTTGAGGCAAGGCCTTCAAACAAAAATGATGACAATGCCGAGGCAAATCTTTCTTTGAATGATGATGATTTTGAAGGCCTCGATGATCTTACTCATTTGGAAGTTGAAGACTTCTTTGGAGATCAAAACTAAAGTTTGATCATTTTACTGGGGAATGCAATTATGTTGTTATTTTTATTTTTAGTATTTTTTTGTCTCGTTCTAAAGTTATTTTTATTTTCAAGTAGTACTTAAGTTATCTTATGTTATTGTTAGTTTTTTCGTATTTCTCATGGTGTACTTTTATTTTTCTTATGAAGAAATAAAATTCCCCAGTCTTCAATTAGATCCAAGATGAGTAATGAAGATTTATGCATTTTGGATAATGCTACAACTCACACAATATTAAGAGAAAAGAAATTTTTCTCTTATTTGGTTATGAAAAACGCATATGTTAATACAATATCTGGTAGTACAAAGTTAATTGAGGGATCTGGAAAAGCGGTCTTATTAGTACCTGGAGAAACGATATTAACTATTAATAATGCATTGTATTGTAATAAGTCTCAAAGAAAGTTGTTGAGTTTCAAAGCTATTCGCGAAAATAGCTATCATGTTGAGACCTCTAACAAAGGAAAGGTTGAATACCTTTATATTACTACAATAAAAGCAGGAAAAAATGTGTGCACGAAAAATTACCTATATTTTCTTCTGGATTGTACCATACAAACATTGGTGTGGTTGAATCATACGTCATAGTAAACAAAAGGTTTACTACTTCTAATGATTTTATCATTTGGCATGACCGGTTAGGCCATCCCGGTTCTAACATGATGCACAGAATAATAGAGAATTCAAATGGGCACACATTGAAGAACAAGAAGAATCTTCAATTTAAGAAATTCTCTTGTGCTGCTTATTCTAAAGGAAAATTGGTTATTAAACCATCAGCAGCTAAAGTTGGGATTGAATCCCCTGCATTTCTGAAACGTATACAGGGTGATATATGTGGGTATATACACCCTCCATGTGGATCATTCAAGTATTTTATGGTCTTGATAGACGCATATACAAGATGGTCACATGTGTGCTTATTGTCAACTCGTAATATGGCATTTGCGAGATTGTTGGTCCAAATAATAAGGTTAAGAGCACAATTTCCAGATTATGCAATTAAGACAATTCTTCTTGATAATGTTGGTGAATTTACATCTCAGGCCTTTACTGATTATTGTATGGCCACTGGAATAAAAGTTGAGCATCTGGTTGCTCATGTTCATACTCAAAATGGTCTAGCAGAATCATTGATTAAATGCCTCAAATTAATAGCTAGACCATTGTTAATGAGGAAAAAACTTTCCCTTTTAGTTTGGGGACATGTTATTTTGCATGCAGCAGCACTTGTGCGCATAAGGCCAACCAGTTATGATGAAGTCTCCCCATTACAATTGGCTTTTGGTCAGAATACAAATATTTCACATCTAAGAATTTTTGGATGTGTGGTATATGTTCCAATTGCTCCACCACAACGCACAAATATGGGTCTCCAAAGAAGGTTGGGAGTATATGTTGGTTATAATCTCCTTCTATTATCAAATATCTGGAGCCTATGACAGGAGATTTGTTTACAACCAGATTTGCTGATTGTCATTTTGATGAATCAGTATTTTTAACATTAGGGGGAGAAAATAAACGGCTAGAAAAAGAGATATATTAGAACGTATTATCTCTATCTCATTTGGATCCACGTACAAATCAATGTGAACAAGAAGTTCAAAAGATTTAAAAATCAATTGAGATGCATTTACTAACCTTCCGCGGGTTATAAATCGCATATTCCAACTGTAAATGCTCCAATTCAAGTTGATGTCCTAGTTGGACAGTATGATAATGCATATGAGTCTAGGCCACGCCTTAAACGTGGTAGAGCAATCGGTTCTAAGGATAAAAATCCCCGAAAAAGAAAAGAAGCAAATGATCAAGTTGAGCATAACATGGAGGCAATTGCTCAAGAGGAGCATAAAGACATAGTAATTGATAAGACCTTACATGAGGTTTTAGTACCTGGAAATGATGAAATGAAGAGATCTCAATAAGTTACGTCTCTACGGGAAAAAGGTGGAACCGAAATAACGTTGTTGTTAACAACAATTTTGCAAATAATGTTGCAGTTGAAATAAGCAACAAGATGAGGATCTTGAGCCACAATCTGTCGATAAATGTAGACAAAGAAATGATTGGGCAAAATGGAGAAATGCAATTCAAGCACAATTGGCTTCACTCGAAAAACGTGAAGTTTTCAGACTAATAGTCCGAATGCCTGAAGGTGTCAAGACAGTGGGGTACAAATAGGTTTTTGTGCGAAAACGAAATGAAAAAGGTGAAGTCATAAGATATAAAGCACGACTTGTGGCACAAGGATTTTCGCAAAGACATGACATTGATTATATGAAGACATATTCTCCTGTGGTAAATGCAATTACCTTCAGGTATCTAATAAATCGGGGAGTCCATGAAAAGTTTGATATGCCGTTGATGGATGTTTTCACATCCTACTTATATGGCTCACTGGACAATGAAATTTTTATGAAAATCCCTGAAGGATTTAAAGTTCCTGAAGCACATAAAAGTTCAAGGGAAACTTGTTCAATAAAGCTTCAGAAATCCTTATTCGGATTGAATTAATCAGGGAGAATGTGGCACAATCTCCTTAGCGAGTATTTGCTAAAGGAATGGTACATAAATGACCATATTTGCCCCTATGTCTTTATTAAGAGGTCTGAATCTGAATTTGTCATCATAGTTGTGTATGTTGATGACTTGAATATCGTTGGAACTTCTAAAGAGCTTCCAAATCATGTTGAGTGTTTGAAGAAAGAATTTGAAATGAAAGATCTTGGTAAGACAAAATTTTGTCTTGGCCTACAAATTGATCATGTAACAATTGGATTTTTGTCCATCAATCAATATACACTGAAAAGGTTTTAAAGTGATTTTACATGGATAATACACATCCATTGAGTACCCCAATGGTTGTGAGATCGTTTGACATAAATAAAGATCAATTTCGGCCTCAGGAAAATGACGAAGAGTTCATTGGTGATGAAACTCCATATCTTAGTACAATTGGGGCACTGATGTATCTTGCTAACAATACCCGGCCAGATATTACTTTTGTTGTAAGCTTATTAGCAAGATTCAGTTCCTCCCCAACAAGAAGAAATTGAAATGATGTTAAGCATATATTTAGATATCTTCGAGGAACTCTAGATATGGGATTGTTCTATTCTAATGAATTCAAGTCAAAAATGATTGGCTATGCCGATGTAGGTTATTTGTATGATCCACATAAAGCCCGATCTCAAACAGGCTATTTGTTTACATATGGAGGTACAGTTATATCATGGCGTTCAATGAAACAAACAATAGCTGCCACGTCTTCAAATCATGTTGAGATAATAGCCATCATGAAGCTAGTCGGGAATGTGTTTGGTCGAGATCAATAACTCAACATATTCAGAAAATGTGTGGTTTTTTTATGAAAAAAGATAATCCAACTATACTATATGAAGACAATGTTGCTTACATCGCTCAACTGAAAGGAGGATGCATCAAAGGAGATAGAACAAAGCACATTTTACCAAAGTTCTTTTTCACGCATGATCTTCAACAAAATGGTGAAATTAATATTCAACAGATTCGTTCATGTGAAAATTTAACTGATATGTTCACTAAGGCATTACCAAAGTCAACATTTGAGAAGTTGAGATAGAAGATTGGAATGCGAAGTCTTCGAGAAATAAAGTGATGTTTTCATGAGGGGGAGTAAGATACGCGTTGTACTCTTTTTCCCTTAGCCTAGATTTTGTCCCATTAGGTTTTCCTAGTAAGGTTTCTAACAAGGCAGCAAATAAAGCGTATTAGAGATATGTGTACTTTTTTTCCTTCACTAAGACTTTTTCCCACGGGGTTTTTCTTAGTAAGGTTTTAACGAGGCATATTATCTATTTTTGGACATCCAAGGAGGAGTGTTGTAAAACCTATAGTAATTGTAGACGTCCACTACTCCCACTACTTTCACCCATGATGTAAATAACCTCTCACTACTTATCACTATTATGTTTGTAAATCACACCTCCATAACCCCTCCCCATAATCTTCCCCCATGATCTCAAAGGTTTATGTCATGTTTAAGAAAATCCTTTTGTACTTATCTTCTTATTTTATATTGTTACTTTGAGCAACATTTCTTAACAAGGACGGAAAAAAAAAATCAAAATAACATTCGTAATTGAATTTTATAAAAGTTTGAAATAAAAAAAGGAGTTCTTAAATTTCAAAATTCGTCCGACATATTTACCAAAATTTACACTTGAAACCTCAATTTAAAGCGCAATTTCGTAACCTCACGCTCACTTCTCCCTATAAAAGCGTATCAATCCCATGATTCCCCTAACAACACAAAAACTCCTTTCCTATAATTCTCATTTTGCACACTCTCTCTCTCTCTCTTTCAATCTCAAAGAACCCCAAATCAAAGGAATCCAATTTTCTTTCTCTTTCCATTTTCATTTGCATTCACGAAAATGTCATCTCAAGTAACAGAAAATCACAGAGAAAATGCAGAGGTATTCACTGACCCAGCGATCTGCAAGCAGAAATCTCTGGAACTGCTCGACCAAATCAACATGCCAAAAGGGCTTCTACCATTAGACAATCTAATCGAGGTGGGCCGGAATCATGAAACCGGGTTCGTATGGCTGAAACAGAAGAAGGCAAAAGAACACCGGTTCAAGAAAATGGGGAAACTGGTGTGGTACGACACTGAAGTCACGGCGCTTATCGAAGATCGCCGGATGAAGAAACTTACGGGGGTTAAAAGTAAGGAGATATTGATTTGGGTTACTATTTCTGATATTTCTATTCAGGACCCAGAGTTTCAGAAAATTACTTTTGCGACCCCTACTGGAATTTCTAAGGCTTTCCCGGTTTCTGCGTTTGAGGAGTGAGAAGAAGTGAATAAGTGGAGTGCGTTTTGTTTCGTGTTTTATTATGGTTAATAATGTCCTTTTTGCTTATGTAATGGAAAAGAAAATTGTGAAATGGAAAATATTTTGGGTGGTGGAAGTTAAACAAAGTTCATCTAAGTTTTATTACGGAAAGTATGGAAAATATTGGTGAAAGGAAATGAAAGAATAAGAGTACGTGTGTTCTTTTTGAAAATGATGCATGGTTTTGTTTCGTATTTTTCCTTTTTATGTCGAGAGACGAATATCTCTAGTGTAATTGGAGTACCTAAACTCTTTTATGTTTTCATAAATAAGGGCCGGGGGCGTCGCGAGTTCTTTGTACCTGACAGTTTAATAGAGTTTTGTTTAGATTTTGTTGTTATATGCTTTTTCTTTTGTTTCTTTTCTGATATTATTGTCTCTCTTGTTGAGCCGGGTACACTTTACTCCCTCAGACCCCACTAGTGAGATTTTACTGAGTATGTTATTATTATTGTCGTTGGTTTTCCACAAATGTAGTGCACTGGTATTTGAGTTGCGACGATTTTGTCTAGATTTATGATTCTATGTTATATTTACCCAATAAAGAAGAAGAAATAGAGTTTGCAAAACTCAAAGTTTCTTTTCGCAAACTCTCATTTTTATTTCTTCTCAACCAAACAATATTTCAATATTTTCTACATGAATTGAGCAAATCCGTAGTAGGCAAATTTCGTTTGACCATGAAAAATGTAGAGAGAGAGAGAATTTGGGAAACAAAAAGATGGTGGGCAAAGAAAAATAGATTTTTTTAGGGGATTTTTTTTG
>ML373999.1:4697-52382 GCA_005239525.1 Nicotiana knightiana | reverse complement strand
GGGGGGGGTGGGTTGGAGGAGAGTTCTAAGGCTACTTGTCCTGCCCAAAAGTTCCCCTCGCAAAGAATTAAGAGGAACATTGTATAAGTTTTATGTGGCCATTTAGTTAAGCCCCGTATTTGTAAAAGAAAGAGAAGAATATACATCTCTTTATCACAATAGAATTTTTGAGAATTGGATGGTAGAATACCACTAAAAATAATTCAATATATGAAGTCTTACTCACAATAAGGGCATGCTCAACAGCTCAAATCTCATTCTCTTTTTTCCTCCCCATCTCCTTCACCCCATGTAATAGACAATAGAAAGTCACAAAAAAAAAAAAAAAAAAAAAAAAAAAAAAAAAAAAAAAAAAAAAAAAAAAGAAGCTTGAAAGTCGTGAGATTCTTATTTATAGCTTATTTGGCTAAGCTTCTAAATCATCTTATTTTGAGAAGTGTTTTCTCAAAGGCGTTTTTTTAAAAAGTATTTTTGGTGAAATGCAGTTTGTGTTTGGCTAATTAATTTGAAAAACACTTCTGAGTATCAATTTGTGTTTGTCAATCTGTAAAAAAAATACTTTAAGTGTATTTTTATCAAAAGAATTTTTCAAAAAAGTGCTTCGTGAGAGCATTTACTTTTTTCTGGTTCTCCAAAACTGCTTCTGCTTCTACTTAAAAAAAAAAAATTCTTTTAAAAGCTTGGCCAAACACTTTAACTTTTTTAAAAAAATCTTTTTCTTTTTAAAAAAAAAAGTACTTTTGATCTTGGAGAAGCTTCGTCAAACAAGCTATTAGTCCTCAATAATATGATAGAAGATTTAATCTAAATAGCGACTCACTCAATTAGTTGAAATAAAAATAACTAATAAATATATAATATTTAAATAATTTGTATAATATATATATATTGACAGAAAAAAAGTAAACAACAAACAAGCCGGCCATATGCATAAAGATCCCTTCACTAGTTTCTAATTAGATCTTGGTAGCCGTTAGGTGGACTTGATTTTTGGTAGATTTCCTATGCTGGATTTAGTAAGGGAAACTACCAAATTTGTCCTTTTAGAGCAACAATACTAACAATGTTAACTAATCTATTTATTTATACTATATTAAAAATACGAAGGCCCTTAGAAAAATATTGTTTGTCTTTTTTACTCTTTTAAAATAGATTTCATACTAGACAAAATAATCATTTAATAATTTTTCTCATATTTAAGAATAATCATTTAATTATTTTTCTAATATTTAGAATTCCAAAATTTACTAAATTTATATTTTTAACGTTTCCTTACTTAAATTTTATAAAGTATTAATAATTCAATCAATCGTTATTCTCTTGAATTACCTTTTAATAATACGTCAAATCATATTACGTGCATACAGTTAAAATAAAAACTTTTATGACTTAAAGAGGCTTAGCCTACAATAAACATAGGAAATCTTGTTAAAAATAGTTCATTTTTTCCATCACAAGAATTAAAAGAACAATTTTAACTTTTACCTTCCAAAGAATTAGATTGCATGGGCAATCTTTAACTCCAAATGACTTCTTTTTTGAAAAGAAGATAGAGTTCTTGTATTTTCTTATTGAAAAGGTAAAAATAAAAAAAAATTACAAAAGTCAGAATGAAAAATATATATATTGTATAATAATTCAAAGTCTTAAATATTTAGTTCATCTATAGTTTAAAATACTAATGTCATTATGTATATAAATTATAATTAAATTCATATTAATTTGAACCCCTTTCCTACTCAATCAATATTTTATTCTCTTTATCGATTTTTTGAATAATATTTGAAAACTACACTAAGTAATTAGAAAAAATAACTAATAAATTGTTAAGAATATAAGAGAGAGAGAGAGTGACAAAAGTCAATAACACTGATAGTTCTTCAAACACAAAGATCTAAAAATAAAATGTTGATCAAGTATATATGGAGTTAGGTAGAAATGCAGGTGATTATACATCATCCTTGTTACAGTTAAAGCATTTAAAAGTTGGAATGAGCTAAGATTAAGAATTCGAATTGTTTGAATTAATTTATTAACAAAAGAATTCAATCCAATTCTGTTACAAATCACCATATAAGTAAAGGAATTTTTATATTTCTATACACTATAGAAAATTATATTACCCTCCTTATTCAAGTTTTTCTATAATTATATTTTATATACCAAATTACTATTTATGTATATTTTAAGGGAATAAATAATATTAATTAGTGTCCTAAAATAACTCTACTGTATATTCCCACTCCCCCCACGTTTCTCTCTCCACATCCCATCCCCCTCACGGCCTCACCCACGTATCCACCCACGATTTTCTCTGCACTCACCCACGATTTTCTCTGCATAAAACTCAGAAATCCTCCATTAACGCATTTTTCATCTCTTCTTCAAAAACTAGACGAAATTCTTACTCATCTTCAAAGTTCCTACCTCCGTTAACGTCTCTGATTAGTTTGATTTTCAATGAAGAAGAAGATATCTTCAAAGAACAGCCCTAAAAATGTGATGACCCAAAAGGTCATCCTGTATAAATTTAGCTAAGACTGTATTTCGAGGCCCCGAAAGCCTCTATTAATCTTACCTCGATGTGCGTGCGCAGCCCGGGTGCGTAGCCGGAAAGCCTTTATGCGGAAATGTATTCAACAGTTGAATTTATGATAATTAATTGAATAAAGTTAACTTTGGTCAATATTTCTGGTAAACGGACCCGGACCTGTGATTTGACGGTCCCGGAGGGTCCGTAGGAAAATATGGGACCTGGCCGTATGCCCGGAATCAAATTCCGAGGTCCCAAGTTCGAAAAATAAATTTTTAAAGAAAATTATTTTCTAGAACTAATAAAGACTTTTTGAAAATGAACTTTGATCTGAAATCTGTGTTACCGGGCACGTATTATGGTTCCGGAGCCCGGAATAGGTTCAATATATGTTATATGAGTTATCTGTAAAATTTGGTAAGAAACGAACTTGGTTTGACATGTTTCAGATCAAAAATGGAAAATTTGATAGTTTATGAAGTTTGAGGAAATTCTATGAATTTTTTAGTTTAATTCATTGTTTTTGATGTTATTTTGGAGGTTTAATTACTCGAATAAGTTCGTAGTATGATTTTGAAGTCGTGCGTATATTTAGCTTTGAGTCCCGAGGGCTCGGGTGAGTTTCGGGTAGGTGTCGGGGTGCTAAAGGTTGAAAACTCTGGTGTAAATAGGTTGTTGTTGGTGTCTGATGTTTTTCTCTATGCGATCGCGTAGGGTTAGCTGCGATCGCATAGCTTTATGTGAAGGGGAGGTGAGTTTCCTCTATGCAATCGCATAGAACTGTCCGTGATCGCATAGGGGTATAGGAGGTCCGGGTGGGGGCAGGCTAGGTACCCTGTGCGATCGCATAGACTCGTTCACGATCGCATAGGGAGGGGTTCCTTGAGTTGTGCGATCGCAGGTCCCTATTCGCGATCGTGGTGCATTAGAAGCAGACCTCTATTCGATCGCAGCCCTCTCTTCGCGATCGCATAGGCTTATTTCGTCCAGTCATTTTTAAAGCCTAGAAACAGAACAGTTACGGGATTAAACCCATTTTTCTCCAACTTCTTCTCCTCCACTCTTCTTGGGCGATTCTTGGGAGACTTTTCCTCCATAGCTTCATAGGTAAGTGTTCTTAACTCCATTTTCTTTCATTTTCATCAACTATTATTAGATTCTAGGCCTAAAATCATGGATTAAAAAGTAGAAATTGGGGGTTTTGGGTAGAGGTAGGGCTTTTGGAATTTTTGGAAATTCAACCTCGTTTAGGGGTCGGATCTCAAAACAAATTGTATATTCGAGCTTATGGGGGAATGGGTGATCGAGTTTTGGTCCGAACCTCGGGTTTGGACCAAGCGGGCCCGGGGTCAAATTTTGGTATTTTTTGGAATGATGGAAAATGCATAATTAGGCTTTGGGATTGAATTATTGAGTCATATTCGATATTGTTGAGTCGATTATGTCTAGATACTATCGTTTCGGAGTTGGATTTGAGAGGGAAAGCAGTACTAGAGGCTTGATTTGCATTTTTGGAGCAGAGGTAAGTGTTTGGCCTAACTTTAGTGAGGGAATAGGTGTTGAGTCATATGTGTTACTTGCGTTATCATGTTCAATGTATAGGTGAGGTGACGAGTATCTATGCATTGTTTGTCAAGCATGCCCGTGAGTCTAATTTGGTGAATTACATGCTATTATTTCGATATTTATTGTGTTATGAAGTAGTTTCCTTTGTGAAGTTGTTTAATTGTTGAGAATATTTGTTTAAGTATTTGTGATAGGATATCTCCGTTGAGGACCCATTTCATTACGTTATGTACTTGTAAGAGATTGATTATAGCTGGGTCCCTTGCCGGGCATTGTTATTATTTTGGTTGATATTCTTCCCCTTGCTGGGTGGTTATGAACTGTATTTCACCCTGTTAAATTCCTTGCCAAGTGTTATCTGTTGTTGATTTGGGTGAGGAAGAGTGTAAAGCACGAATTGTGATGTTGTGTATTCATTGCATTCATTTCATTCATATCATAGTGAGGAAGAGAGTAAAAGCACGAAGGGTGATGTCATGTCATAATTTACATTGCTTTCATTTATACATTGCATTGTGAGGATGAGAGTAAAAGCACGAAGGGTGATGTCGTGCCATGATTTATATTGCTTTCATTTACGCATTGCATTGTGAGGATGAGAGTAAAAGCACGAAGGGTGATGCCGTGTACATTCTTGTTTGAGTTATTATTTCTTGTTGATTTGATTCTTTTGCATTATTGTTTGATTCAGTTATTCATATTTGTTTCTCACTTGTTACCCCCGTTACTTGTCCCCGTATTATCATTCTTAATTGCTTATTTCTTGCTATTTTCTTTGGTACATATTATAGAACTGTGCAGGTAAATTGTTGTTGTCGTGTCTAGCCTCGTCACTATTTCACCGAGGTTAGGCTCGGCACTTACTCAGTACATGGGGTCGGTTGTACTGATGCTACACCTTCACTTCTTTATGTTGTGCAGATTACGCAGCCGGACCCGGTGGACATCGTTAGAGGGAGTATCCTTCAGTCCATTTCAGACGACACCGAGGTAGTTCCGCAGGCATTCGTGGATCTCGGCGTCACTAACTATCTTTCATTCTGTCATCTATGTATCTCCAGACAGATATATCATTTTATTTCAAATTGTTGTCTTTAGCTAACTCTTAGACTGGTTCGTGAGGTTGTGACTCCATTTCTGGGTTTTGTACTTAAAGGGATTTCTTCGTTATTGGCTATTGTTATTTAGATTTTGTTAAGCTTCCACATTTTATCTCAATTATCTAGTCAGTGTTTATTACTTTCACTTGTTAATAAATCAATTCAGTTAACACGTTGGCTTGCCTAGCGGGTGCAACGTTAGGCGCCATCATGGCTTGAAGGTGGAATTTCGGGTCGTGACAAAAAAAGTCAAAGGAGCAGATGTTCCTTCATTTGATTTGGGTGTTTTCTCAGCAAATTCACCCAAAAAGGCTTCAAAATCAGCTCATGCAAAAGAAGAAAACAAGCCCAGGCTTTCCCCTCGTGAAGCTAGGGTAGAAGCTAGAACAAAGAAAAAGTACGATATTGATGCTGGTGAATCGTCGAGACCTGTCAAATCTGTGATAAGGAAAGGCAAAGAGATTAATTTCGATGATGATTTCGTCGAAGAAGAAGCTGTCATTAAAGTTGCAAAAAAAGTTAGAGTGTCTCCTAATGTAAAAGCTTCAAAAAAGAAGAAAGTTAAAAAATCTCCTAAAACTGTTCCCCAACAGTCATTGGTGAAGGTAAGACTTTATTAGTTTCAACAATAGCTTTTTTTCAAAAGCTAAAAAAATTTGTTCTCATTATTAGGAACCTATATAATTTGCGCTTTTGTAGTTTGTAGAAATTCTGTCTACATTGTGTAGATTGGTTGTAGATTTTATAATTCCTAATTGTAGATAAATTTGTTAAATAAATGTTTGCCTTGTTTTGACTCTGTTTAAGGATTGTAGAAATTTTGTAAAAAAATTATAGTTATTTTGTTTTCTGTTTTTAACTCCGTTATGTAACTGTAGCTATATTGTATTAAAAATGTAGATATTTTTATTTTTTAGGTTTGAGACTTGTTTTAATAAAAGATTTTTACTTTTGTTGTAGAATGGACTTTTTTTTTCACCTCATAATGTTGATCATGGGGTCATTAGGTTTCAGACATTATCTGACCCCAATATTCCTGGACAAATCAAAGATTTATTATCTGCAAATGGTTTAAAGCTTTTCAAGAAGACATGTTTTGGTTATTTGCTTTCATTGCCCAGAATATGTATGCAAAACCAAGCAATTCATCTTCTAATGAAGTATGAATTGAATGCATCTGGTTCTCACTATTTTTCAGCAGAGATAAAGGGTCAAAGATTGAATTTTGGCTTTAGAGAGTTTGCCTTGATAAGTGGTATGAGATGTTTTATGGAAGTCACAGACTTGGGTTACACCCCTACGTATGATAGTAAAATAATGAGAAGTTATTTTCCAAACAAGCAAAAAGTTGAGAAGTCATGCTTAAAACAAATTGTAACCAGCAACAGTTGGGTGAACGACGAGGATGTAGTCAAGTTGTGTATTCTATATCTCATAGAATTCTTCCTCTGCCCTTCAGACAAAGACAATACAGGGTTGGTAGACCATTTTAGGTTTTATTTGGTGGACTCGGGATAGTATGCGAACTACGCATGGGGTAGTGATTCTTACAAATAGTTGCTCCAGTCCGTTAGGATCAAGCTCAATCCTTCTGTTCATTTTTATGACATTCGAGGATTTGCACTAGCTATGAAAATATGGTTGTATGAGTGTTTCTCTACCGTCAACATTGATATAGCTACAAGGGTTGCTAATTCCATCTCTCGCATACTTAGTTGGTCAGCTAGTAAGGACAAGATATGGTTATCTGCAATTGAAGATAGAATGATCAATACTGAATGGATCAAGGTAAATGGTTTTTACTTATGAGCATACAATTCAATACAAATTATCTACAACTTTTATACATATTATGTCTAAGTCAAGCTCATTTCTTTTTTTCACTCAGTTCACCAACATAATTGAAGCACCTGAAGAGCTTTCTAGATTGTCTTTCCTGATAAAGTTGAATACATACTTGAAGAAGTTGAACCCAAATCCGAGGCTCCTAAAGATGATACTTCTCCCTCGGGACACAAGCAGTCAATTGGAATAGAGGACAAGAAAGCTATTCTGAAACAAATTAAAAAATTAAGAAAGGATGTTGACAAGGTAATATATATTCATGATCTTGGATGGTTTCTTTAATTTATGTTAAGCCAATATTTTCATTAACTCTCTATATTTTAATATGTAGGTTTGTTTAGATCTTGGATCTTTCAAGCAATGTTTTAAAGAACTAGGTAGCATTCGACTGTTGCTCAATGACTCAATCAAGACTATTTTGCAGGCGATAAACAGTCAAAAGGATAACATCGATGCCAAGGTAATATTTGAAATATATTCATTTAACAGAATAATTTTTATCACCTCTAAGTTTATATTGTCGTTCATAAAGTATATATCCTAACAAATTTAAAGCCTGCATTTTACTGGGAGTTCTATAAAAATTGCTGAGCAATCAAAAGAAAAGAACAATCAACATTTTTCGTGCAGTAGTGATAAACCAGTGCATGCCAGCAGCAGTAAAACAAGCATGTACAACATACCTAAATTATATCTACAAAATATCTATAATATAACTACAATATATCTACATTATACCTACAATATGTCTAGACATATCTCCGATATATCTACATTATGCCTACAGTATATCTACACAGATTTATAGATCTATGTCGATGTATACAATATACCTACATATTGCCTAAAATTGTATCAACTAATATGCATTATAATTAAAATGGTTTTCTTAGATACAGGGCATGTGAATGACATGGAAATTAATGAGAATCTTCTTGTACGTATTGATTTATATTCTCATTTTTAAGGGGCAATTGATGAAGAGAATGCAGGTATGATTTTGTATTCAGAAATGTTTCTGTTTAGTACAAATTTTGTACAATTTGACTAAGTTAGACATACTTACTGTAACAGTGAAGGACGTTATGCCTGCAGAATCTCCAAGACATGAAGACACAATAAGCATTCAAGGAGAACAGAAGAATGAGGATAAGGGAAAAAAAATTCAATCTACATTGAAGAAGAGAATGTTATACAAGAAGCAGATGATTGCTGTGAAGAAAGAGGTGAATCAACCGAGTACGTTAATGTAGGTGATTCAGACGACTCCAGATATGAGAAAAGGGAAGTTACACTTGATGATTTTGAGCTGCCAGAGAACTTCTCCCAGATTGTTAAGTTCGGCGAGCTTAACCAAGATGAAACAACACCTGTGCATCAAGGAAGAACAAGGCAGCCTGGAAAGCATACCCGATCACCCATTCTCTCTTTTTACAGTTCTGGTGGTAGCACTTCTGTTGGACCTCCAATTTTTCAAATGAAGCATCCATTTACTGGGGTTATTGGTCAAGATGTTGATCCTGAGTTGTTGGAAGAATTCAACAAGTGGTTATACCTTGGTACCGATACAGCTTCAAAGAGGTTAGTTTATATAATTTGTTCATATTTCTGAGTGCATTCATCTTTTGGATATCCACTTCATTCTACACATTTATTGTAATTGCTATGTGTTTAAATAGGAGGAAGGCGCCTTATTTTGTAAAAAGATGACCAACTTAAGCCATGGTATGATCTTGGAGTGGAGAAAGTTGTTAAAAAAGAGTGGTTCTGTACTTTGTCACATCCCGGACAAGTCCTCAACGACTCGGTAAACACATACCCAGACTATGTATTTATTTTATAGACTATGTTGTTTTTTTGTAGATATAAATGTGTTATCATGTCATCTCCAAACTATATAGTTATTTTGTAGATATATTGCAGATAAATTGTAATAACGATTAATAACAAATGAAATCTGTTTTTGTTGCATCACATTGATGTTGTATTGTTCTACTTGAGAAAAAGAGGAAAGTATGGTCCCCTACAACAAGATAAGGTTTACAACCACTTATTGTATGTTTAAGACTAGAATTGAACAAATTTATCAGAGGTACATCAATGCTCCTCCTGAAAAGAAGTTTGTTGTTGCCAAACCCCAGGACGTCGTAGCAAAATACATATTGGGGTCAATATTACTCGCAAATGTTGCATGGGATCAAGTTGATTTCGTGATCATTCCCATCAACATTGTAAAAAAAATTTATTGGTTGTTGATTATTTTTGACATTACCGATAGGGTTCTTTATGTATATGATTCTATGGTCTCTTCACATAATCACACCATTGTTGAATTTGTCGTCACCAAGTTTGTTGTTATGATCCCTCTTTACTTGTGATGCACCGGTTTCTATGGCAAGCGTCCAGACATCAACTTCAAGAACACAAAGGCATACATTGAAAAAAGTGTTACTGACCCTATTGACATTCAGTGGTTCGTCGGTGAGATACCACAACAAAAAGAGGAATCACTGTATGAAAAAGCTTTTTTTCCTTCTATCTATTTAACAATTTTTTTTTGTTCACTGTATGCTAAATATTTTCCCTTTTTTTATTTTTGCAGTGACTGTGGTGTATACGTTACTGCCTTTGCAGAGTATGCCAGCATTGGAGACCTAGCAGTTTCTAAAGATGGCCTTTATAATATTGATCAACATCATATACGCTATGGAGCGCTACTGTGGAACTACGCTAGGAAAAAGCAAGATACTGGTGCAATTAGTGAGAGCGAGATGACTGGCAGATTAGCAAGGAAGAAAGGTGCACCAGTTGTGAACGAGAGAACACAAGTCTGGAAGAAGAAGAAAAATTAATTGCCATTTTTTGTAGGGAAAATGTAGTTAAATTGTTTAGTTGCAGTTGGTTTTGTAGAAAGGTTGTAGACAAATTGTTACTTATGAATAAGTTTGTTGAAGTTTAATTGTAGCAGATTTTTGCTACATTATTTTACCCTATGTTTTGTTATTTTATCCAGGATACTAGTGCTAACAATAGGAAATATTTTGTTATTTTTATCTTCATTGCTTGAAAGTTATTAATACTTGATCTAATTATTGTTAGCATATAACTCCTTTAAAACTTAATTATTATGTAGTTATTCTGTCAACTCTAGATTATGTAGTTATTTTATAGATTTTGTGTAAATAAATTGTAAGAATCATTAATATCTAATGATTTTTACTAAAGATAATTAAACAATTGTGTATTATAGATATGGTATCATTCATAACCCTATCAAATTATGAAAATTTGAACTCAATACAGAATAATTATTAAATAAAACAAATTTAAACCAACTACATTAAGAGTTGAAAACATTTCATTATAGGAAACAGTCTTTACTCAATTTATCAACACAATTACACCTCAACTATAATTCTCCTGAACACCTCAACAATAATTCTCCTGAACACCTCAACACTTTTTATCAAAAAATATGTTGACTATATCAAATTTTATTTCTTCTTGGGAGCATTCTTGCAAGATCTTTTGTTATGCACTTCTATTCCGCAGTTGCCACATGATACCTTGTACTTCTTTGCATTTACTTCATCATATATTTTGTATATTTGTTTTTGAGGTCTTACTGGCTGTCTTTTCCCGGTAGGTGGATTTACAACTTCTTCAGCTATATGTTGTGGCATATTCCATTTGCTTTCATCAGGCAGCGGGTCTACTGGTATTCCATAAGTATGCAAGAGGCTCTCCCTCGTGTAATAAGGAGAACAATAGTTTTCATAAGACTCATTCATGTGCCTTAAAGCAGCCAAAGCATGTGCACAAGGTAGTTTATCAAGCTGGAATTGTCCACAACTACATCTCTTATTTTCAAGACAAACAATATAGCGCTTCACACCATCTATCACTGTATGGATGTGATATGTTGAAGCCCTCACCTACAATTACATTACAAACACAAAATAAATTATCTATAATATAGCTACAAAATAACTATAATTATTCAACAATTTTTCTACAATGTCTGTTAATATTTTAGTTTGATGCAATAAATTGTCGGATGTTATTGGATATAACTTACTCTAAGCTTCTGCGACAAAGTTCTGTTGTCCTCCAACTCTTTGCTGTATTTTCTCCCAAGGTATGTAAATGTACCCTTTACTTTTAATAACTTTTCATCTGTACAACGTTGAAGAAGAGTCCTTATGTACTCTAATAATTCTACTATCGACAGCTCTCTTGTATCTCTTGTTACCGCATTCAATGACTCTGCAATGTTTGATGTCATAGTCCAAGTTCTGTTCACCGTAGCATATACTCGAGACCCTCTGTGATAGCCAATATCATATAAGTATGCTTTAACATGCGTGTCAATCTCTTCAATCTTTGACATTCTTTCATTAAATTCATCAAGCGTGTATGATCGGGTCGTGACAAAGTACAATTCGCTTAACTTTAGATGACCCTTCTTGAACTTTGACATTATATTTGTCCAAATATGCCACATGCAAGAATAATGTGGCATGCCGGTATAAACAATAGATGTTGCCTTCAAGTACTCTCATTCTGATTCGAAACTACACACATATTTGGTTTTTCACCATATGCATCTTTGAATTGCTCAAAAAACCACTTCTATGATGCGTCATTTTCTGAATCAACAACAACATATGCCAGTGGTAATATGCTACCTATCATATGTGGCAAAAATCAATTGAATTTCTATCATAAAACTGTAGAGGAAGAAAAATACATACAAACTACAAATTTTCAACAATATATCTACAATAAATCTACAATACCTGCTGCATCCATTGTGCTAGTTGTTAGCATTATTCCCATGTATGCTGACTTCAAGAAGGTCTCATCAACTACTACAACTGGCCAACAATTTTTTCAACCATTGATTGACGTACTAATCGCAACAAAATGCACACAAGAAACAATCATCGTTGGTATTTTTCAATTTAATTAACGACCCCAGATAAGTCTTCTTCAAAATATACAAATAACTAGCAATCGACTGTAGGAGTTAGCAGAATGACCTCTCAAAAATTCCAAAGTCTTTTCCTTTGCTCTCCAAGCTTGCATGTATGTTAAGTTCATGCCGTGTTCAGACAACATATCAGTTTGTATGTCTTTTGGTGTGTAAATTATCTTAGGATCAGCATATTTTGGTATAACCATGCTACCCACTACCATGGCAGTAGGTTTACGTTGTATGTAGTATTGTCCATCAAAGAGCATGTGTACAAGCTGTTGAATTTTTGAACCTTGAACATTGCTGAATCATATGCTGGTGGACTTGAAGTGCCATGTATAATTTTTTTCAACACATACCAGACAGTAGCTACAGATTAAAAATAATTTAAACAATGGTATGAAAAATGTAGGTAAAAAAAAAGGATGTTTAAGCATGAAAATAGTATATTTAACTATTTATATACAAAAAAAACTACAAACTATCTACAATTTGTGTACAAAGATATTACAAACACCGAAGAAGTAAAAAAATACAAATACACCACGAATTAAACAAAGACATGATTTTTGACCCTTGATCTGTTCCTACTTTCTAGCACTAGACCTTTTCACCCTAGATTGAAACTTGTTCATGGCAAAATAGTGCTTCATTGCATTGGCAATTGTTTGCTTGTCTTTGTATACTTGGCCTACTTCAATAACAGTTAGTGTATTTTCTGTTATGATTATACTTTCATATTCCACTATCATCGGAGATGTTGGCATATCAATCAACTTCAGTGTTCCAGATGAACCTGCAATCAATTAACGCTAAATACAGTTATGATATATATTGTAGATATTTTGTAGTAAAATTGTAAAACAAATGAAATTCAATACTTAGATTGATCTACACATGTTATGTAGTTTTTTTATAGAAATATTGTAGTAAAATAGAACAAATGAAATTCAATACTTATATTGATCTACACATGTTATGTAATTTTTTTATAGAAATATTGTAGAAAAATTGTAGAACAAATGAAATTCAATACTAATATATATCTACACATGTTATGTAGTTTTTTTGTAGAAAAATTGTAGAACAAACGAGATATAAACAAATTTCACTACTGGTATAACAGATCAAACCTCCAATTATGTTCGAATTAGAGATAATCAATTCCAAACCGAAAGCACGCACTGTTATACATAGCAGATACATTCCTAAGCTTTTGTTTTCCTTTTTCGTCTCCATGTATACTCGAACTCCCACATCGTTCCTAATTTCCATTGGAGGACAATGTTCGTTGACAATGCATTTGATTTTGATTATTTTTTCTAATGTATCGATCATTAGATGCTCTGCGATGGTAGAATTCAATTGGCTATAACTTGCATCTTCGATGACTACAATTACATCGATATGAAAATCTCTCTATCTCCCAAAGTTATCCCAATTCTCATTTAGCTTAAGCATAATAGCTATTTTCGACATTATTGTGCGTGATTCAGTACAATTGTAGCTAATTGATTCGATTTTACTTGTGAAATCAGAATATACAGTGAAAAATGGAGTATTTAAAAAACATACGAAATTGTGAGAGAAACGGAATAATTTCAGGCTTAATTAATGGCGAGTAATGCGTTGAAAAAATCTCGGAAGAATCCTTTACTATCCCAAGTTTCCGCTCCTAAAAAAGGAATGTTACAGCTGAAAGGATTCTGTTTTAAATGATTTGTATAGATTTTGTAGGAAAAATATGTCCAGGACGAATAATTTGTTAAACACAGACATTTTTAATTATATAGTTTCATATATGCTATAGGAATGAAAAAATCCCATAAGTAAATCATCTTTCAAATTGACACATAATTTACATAAATTTGCGCCCATAAGAAAAAAATCAAGATTGAAAGAATTTTTTTGCAAAAAAAAAGAGAAAAATCGACTATCAGGTAGTTAAATTGCTATTCATTTAACTAAATAGAACCAATATTCATCATTTAACTTATAATTTTTTATTTTATAACTCAAACACGATTATCGATATAATATTTATGTGATCTAAAAAAATTGTACTCATTGAGATGTGGTATTACCAATAATAGCAAAATGCTAATAATATTAGCCAACTGATCTTTTAGCATTTCAGTGATAGTAAGTCTTACCTTTTTGTATATTGATGATGTTAATCCTATACTCTGTAATAATTTTTTTTTCATTTTTTTTCATTTTTTATTTTATTTTATGTTGTATATAAGCTCTTATTCGTCTTGTTTCATTTTAGTCGATCTTAATAGTAAGAAAAGCTAACCAAGTTGATGGTTGACTCTTAAATATCAATTTCAGTTAGACAAAATAAAATCACGAGATGCCTTAATCTTTCTTTTATGATAAATATTAAAACTAAAAATCTAAATGTGTCATTTTTTAAAAGTAAATTAGATAGAACGTTGGAGTGAGGAACCCTAAGAGGAAGAGTTGAGTACAACCCAATGAAGAAAAAGCCTAACTCTATTGTGTTGCTTAGCTTATTTAAGTTATGAAAATTGTGGCATTCAACTGCTAGCGTATTTTTTCATTTCCATTGTGTTTATAATCGTGTTAGGTGTTAGTACTTAGTAGTCATTTGCTAGCGTATTTTTCCAATTCCTTTGTGTTTGTAATTAGTTAGGTTTTAGTGTGTAAACTGCTAGCGTGTTTCGAGTGGATGTTATTGGAATAAATTGAGTACAATTTAAGGAGTTTGAATTTTGACTTTTGGACGATTTGATAGAGATTTCAGCTAGTTTGAATTGAAAATTGAGTTAAAATCGAAGTGAATGATAAACATGGAAGAATATGAGATGTGTATCCTCTTGTGTATTCATATGTATCACTTATGTATCACATATGTATCTCATGTGTATCCATGTATACATGTGTGTGAGATACATGTGAAATACATGCCAGATACATCTGTTGCAAAGAAATTTTTAAACTCGATTTAACTATAAATTTGATTCCAAACCAGTCTAATTCAACTTCAATCTTCCTCAAATTTTATATATTACCTCGTCTATGTGTTTTTAACGAATTCCAACTATACTCATTGTAAAAAATTTACTTAAATTAATTTTAGGTTTACTTTCACTATTAGTGTATGGAAGTACTTAAACTCAAATAATAATATGCTGTAGAGTTTATATTTGTGATACTTATTAGATGATTAAGAAAGCTAGAGAAAGACCTTGTTAACTACCTTTTACAATGCTAAGGAAAGAGAGGAACATGCGATTTCTATGTTATCTTTGTGTAAAAATCGAAGTATAGAAATTTTAGTTTTTGAAGTTCTTCAAGGTTAAACTTACAAGAAAGAATGACACAAAAAAGAGAACTTTGAAGGAAGTTTAATATTGACCACATAAGACTTTTAACATAATCGAAAGATCACAGACATTTATTTAAATTTTGTAATTTTTTATTGGCTATTTTTGGTAATCTGTGCTTGCTGGTTAATTGGGGCCAAGTGCACAAATAGCTATTTTTAGGGATGCTATTTAAAAATTAGCCAGTACTTATTTTTGTCCTGAAAAGTTAAACTAAAATTCTCAACTTCAGGACAACTGTGAACATTTTTGTCCTGAAAAATTGAACTGAAAAACTGAAATTCAGGACGCACTGGATAATTATTAAATTGCAGCCCTTTAGAGTGGCTACCTAATTTCATCTCTACGGTTAATTGTTGGTAAGTTTGAGCAAATTTCGGCTACTTCCGCACTTTTCCCTTTTAGTAAACGGGCATAGTTTTTGGAATGTCTTGGGGCAAGTTACACATTTAGACGGTCGAGTAAAAATAATTATATTTGCTAGCCAATTATTAAAAAAATATATACTCTATTAATTATAAAAAATATATACATATTGTACATTAATATACAAAAAATATACCTTACCGGCTATTTAGGATCGGCTATATTGTATAGTTTTCATATTGGGCTAATGAGTTCCAAAAGACGTTAATAAAAATAGAGGCCCAATAACAGGTCATAATTTTGGGGAAGTGCACTTAACTAATTTGGAAAATTAGGTAGATCATAAATGACAACGACCAAATAGGACACACCATGAAACTTTTACAATAATTTCAAGTATTTTCGGTATTTCCACATATTTATTGAGGAATAAAGAAAATCAATGGGATAGTAATTGTCACGATAGCATAACGTGCGCCACCATGGGGAAGAGAGCTCAGAATCCATCGCAGAACGCAATTATGGCACGAGAAACCATCGCTTTGGGTGTGTACCATCAAAGGAAGAAGGATGATAAGATAAAAGGAAGTGAAAGTCCAGGCAAGCAGCTCGATGAGGAAGGAGTTAATGGAACAGTACCATGCATGGATGTATTGATTGAGCAAGGGGAAATTGAAGAGCGAGGAAGTGAAATTCCACAAATTGTAAGTCAATTAGGATCGCAGGTTAGAGAATTGGGTGAAGGTTCATCATCGTCACCATAACAATGGAAGGAGGTGGTGAATTCTGGAGCTGGTAGCGGGAAAATGTCATGGGCTGATGAAGTTGAAGCTTCACCGGAGTTGAATGCTAAGGGATCCATCTGGGACAATTTTGATATAACTAAGGTAACAAATGATGGCTTTAAACTTGAATTTGTAGAGCCTGAAATACATGATTGAGGCACTTGTTTGTGAAATTGAGGTAGATGACATAAGCTCAAAGATAGAGTTCTGGAATCAGCAATAGTGTGTTATATGATGGGAGCTCACCTGTAATTTTCAGTGCTTAATGGATATGTGCATAGACTTTGGGGTAAACATGGTATAAATAAGGTATCAATATTAAAGAATGAGATTGTGCTAGTGCGATTTGATTCAGAGGTGGGGAAGAATGAGGTGTTACAAGGGGGTATATACTATTTTGACAACAAACCAATCATTGTGAACGCATGGCATGCGCACATGGAATTCACCCAAAAAGATCTATACACAGTTCCCATATGGGTAAAATTACCTGGGCCGGACTTCAAGTATTGGAGCCCTAAAGGCCTAAACAAAGTTGGGAGATAGTAGGAAGACCATTGATGGTTGACAGTCACACAGAAAGGAAGGTGGGGTTGAGCTTTGTTCAACTTCTGGTAGAGGTACAGATGGATACCAAATTGCCTGACAAAGTGTTCTTTAAGAATGGGAAAGGGTTGTTGATAGAACAGAAAGTGCAATACGATTGGAAGCCAACGTTGTGTAAAGTGTGTAGGAAATATAGTCATAATGAACAAGTATGTAGAGCAAGTAAGCAACAACAACCATCTGATACTAAACACACATAGGAGAATAGTGGGAAAAAGGATGAATTAGGAACAAAACAAGTAATTCAAGTAAATGACAAGGAGGCAGAATCAGAGGATAGGCAAAGACAAGGGAACAGTAATGCAACAAGACAACAAGTTACTCAGCCTAGGCAGGACAATGCAGGATGGGTGGCTCCTATAAATGTTGCGAGAACTACAGGAAGACAGGTACAAAAGGGGAAGGGAGTTGGAGATAAAAGCTATCAAAACAATTTTCAAGTGTTGGAGATGAATGAGAATGCTATCACTGAGAGAAATGCAAGTAAAGTTGGTAGAAATGTGGGAGGGAAAGCACTTCCTCCCAGGGAAAGTTGATAACATGCCATGTTGGAATGTTAGGGGTATGAATATCCATAACAAACAAAAGTATGTGAAACTCCTTTGTAATAAAGAAGAGATAGGTTTGATAGGTATGTTAGAAACAAAAAAAAAGAATGAGAAAATGGACCAAGTGGCTAGCAAGCTATTTGGTGGTTGGGGGAGTATAAATAACTTGAGAGAGCATATAATGGGAGGATTTGGTTGGCATGGAGACAATAGTGTTTCAAAGTACATATTAGATCTATGAATGCACAAGCAATTACGTGTGAGGTAACCCATAACAGTCGGCAAGTCACTTTTATGATGACTGTGGATATGCATTCAATACAAAGGAAGAAAGAAGAAGTTTGTGGAGTTATCTAGATGCAAAGAGCAGAAATATGGGGAAACCATGGATTTTTATGAGAGACTTTAACTCTGTTTTGCACATTGAGATAGAGTGGAGGAAATCCTATAACAATGGCTGAAATAGTAGAGTTCTATCAGTGTATAGAACAATGTGATTTGGTTGAATTACCAACAAGTGGAAGAAGATATACATAGAATGATAGACATGGTGACAGTATGATCTTATCCAAGATTGACTGGGCGTTTATCAACTTATCAAATACAAGTACACCAAGGAGAGCAAAAGCTGCTTTCAAATACTGCAACGTATGGGCCACTCATCCCAACTTTCTTGATGTAGTTAAGGAGGGATGGGAACATGAAATAATAAGGTGTAGTATGTTCAGAGTGGTTAAGAACTTAAAGATGCTAAAGCAAAAATTAAAGGTGTTAAATAGAAGGTATTTCAGCAATATTGTTGAAATAGCTGATGCATATAGATTGGCTCTGGTTAAAGCTCAAGCAGAACTTCATAGGAATCCACTGGATGTTGAGCTGCAGGCAGAAGAATTGCAGCAGTTTCAAAAGTTCAAAAGATCTTACCTGGCTGAAGTGTTCCTTCAACAGAGGAGTAAAGCTACCTGGATCAAATTGGAAGATGATAATAATATATACTTCTTTTCAGTGATTAAGAACAGAAGACTACAAGAAGCTATAATTCAGTTAGCTGACAAATTTGGAAGATTGAAATCTGATCAAGAAGAGATAGCATAGATATTTGTTGGCTATTACCAAGAGTTGCTAGGAACAAAGGGCAGGTCCAGGTCATCTGTTATTCAAAGTTTCATGAAGAATGGAAATACATTATCAATCACTCAACAATTGCAGCTGGTAAGGCCATATACAGCTGCAAAAGTAAAGGCTACTATGTTCAGTATAAATGAAACAAAGAGTCCTGGACGAGATGGCTATGTGAGTGGTTTTTATAGAGCATCATGGTCAATTATTGGTGAGGAGGTGATCAATAAAGTTCTGGAGTTCCTTGACAATGGGAAACTACTTACTCAGATAAGTTCAACTATTATAACTCTTATACCAAAAGTGGAGGATCCCTTACAGGCTAGCCAATTCAGGCCTATCTCATGTTGCAATATACTCTACAAGTGCATTTCTAAGATCATATGTAAGAGATTAAGGAAATCCATTTCACTAATTGTAGCAGACAACCAAGCAGCTTTCATTGAAGGAAGGTCTCTGATTCATAGTGTACTCATATGTCATGATATATTGAGGCATTATAGCAGGAAGACTCTCCAAGGTGCTTGCTGAAGATTGACCTAAAGAAGGCCTATGATATGGTTAGATGGGAATTTCTGGAGGAGGTGCTTAAAGGCTATGGATTTCCTATTCCTTTTATTCAGTTGATCATGATGTGTGTAACAAAAACCACATTTACAGTAAAAGTGAATGGTGTTGGATTTAGATATTTTAAGGGGAAGAGAGGGCTTAGACAGGGGGATCCCATGTCTCCATTACTGTTTGTTCTAGTTATGGAGTATCTGTATAGAGGGATGAATAAAATGAGTGAACTCCCAGATTTCCAGTTTCATCCTATGTGCAAAAGTACCAAAATTACTCACCTAATCTTTGCAGATGACTTGATGTTCTTTTGCAAAGGTAATGTCCAGTCTATTCACAAAATGATGGAAGTAGTGAATCACTTTAGTGAAGTCTCAGGATTGGTGGCTAATATGGAAAAATCAAATATTTTCCTAGCAGGAATGGATGAGGGCCTAAAGAAGACAATACTAAATGGCACAAGTTTCTTAGTGGGCACTTTACCTGTAAAGTATCTGGGGTTACCATTAACATCAAAGAAGTGGAGCAAAGTAGAATGCCATCGACTAGTGGAGAAGATCACAAATAGAATTAAGTCAGTGTATGCAAACCAGTTAACCTATGCTGGTGGACTACAAGTTATCAATATTGTGTTGTTTGCAATATATAATTTCTTGGGAGCTGTCTTTATACTCCCTCAAAGTGTTATTAAAGAAGTATATAGAAAATGCAGGGAGTATCTATGAGGAAACACGGAAGGGCATAGGAAGATGGCACTGGTAGCATGAGACTTATTGTGCAGACCAAAGAAGTATGGAGGGTTAAACATAAAGGGGTGTAAGCTGTGGAATATGGCATATGTTGGAAAACTATTATGGCAACTAGTAACCAACAAAGAAGTGTTGTGGGTAAGATGGGTGCATGGTGTGTACATGAAGACGTGTAGGAGCATTTGGGATCACAATTCAATTGTGGACTGTAGCTAGTATTGGAAGAAGATAAATGGTTTAAAGCATAACATGACTCAATGGTACAATGGGAGCACATACACTCTGACCGGTAATGGTGCCTATTCTGTTTCGAGTAGTTACAATGCAATGTTAGACCATATGTCAAGAAGTTGGGAAATGAGTTTGGTATGGAGTGAAGTGATGCTACCCAGACACAGATTTATGCTATAGCAAATCAACAAAAACAGCTAACTAAGGAGCGACTGTTACAGATGCATATTTTTATCACAGGAGATGCTGAATTTTGAATGTGTGACCAGGGAGTGATAGAGTCTCAACAACATTTGTTTGGTGACTGTTGTTGGGTGAAAACTATGAGAGGTGCTCTGTCAAGATGGTCTGACATCAACTTACCAGACATGGCTATACGTGAGACATTACAGTGGCTTAGAAGGAGGCATTGGAAGAAATTTAAAAAGGAAGTAGCATCAACAATGATAGGAGCAATAGTATATCAACTTGAACATGAAATTTTGTGTTGGTTAAATCAAGAAAGAGCTTGTAGAAAGATTGAGCATATATGTAGAGTCCAGAAGAGCAAGACAATGTCCATTATTGTTACAACGATTGTGTAATTAGTCTGTAGTACAATTTTTTTTTTTGTAGTAGATGAGCTCATGTATTTAGAGGTCGTGCTGAACTGGGATAAGCTAGTACACGCGATGCTCTTAGGATGTAAAGCTTTTGGGTTGTTATGGTACTATTCACAGTTTATTACAAGAAAAAAAGTAATTGCCATGATGACTTGTTAAGATATTTCACTCAATTTCTCATGTTTTTTCTTATTTGAATTATTAGTATGTATAATGTATAATATAGTATTCGATTTTTGAAATAATAAACCAACAAAAAATGTACGCAAATACACTTATTTTGGGGTAAAAATGGCGCATGATAGCCATTTTTTAACATGGTATTTAATTTTTATCCAGTATTTTGAATACTGAGCAAAAATAACCGCTACTATATTAAAATTAATACAAAAAGACATTTTTACCCTTTCTTCATGAGTGATGTGTAAATATTAAAGACATGATGCCCTTAACATTTACACTACACACATGAAGTTAATGATGCAATGTCCTTAACATTCGCACTGCACATATGAGGTTAAGGACATGATGTCCTAAAGTTTAACAACGGAAGGTGCAAATACATAACACTCTGTCCTTAATATTTACACAATATTCATGAAGTTAAGGACACCATATCCTTAATATTTACACAACACTCATAAAGCTAAGGACACTATGTCCTTAACATTTACACTGCACACATGAAGTTAAGGACACCATGTCCTTAACATTTACACTGCACATATGAAGTTAAGGACATAAGGTCCAAAAATTTAACAACTGAAGTTGCAAATACAAGTTAAGGACATTATGTCCTTAACATTTACACTGCACACATAAAATTAAGGACGCCATGTTCTTAACATTTACACTGTATACATGAAGTTAATGACGCAATATCCTTAACATTTATACTGTAAATATGAAGTTAAGGACCGTCCGAAAGTCACAAATAATTGCAACAAAAGAAATAGACATGATAAATTTGAAGCTTTAGAATCCAACAAAGGATAATGTAGCGAACACCAGAAAAAATAAAGAATGAGGAACAAACGAAGAGATACAATCATAGAAACAAGCCCAATAGAAGAGATACTCAAAGTTTGTTTTCCCTTATAAATGGAACTGAACATATTTCTTGAATTCCACAATTCATATTCTATAGCTACCATTAAAGAAGTTCCTCTAAAAAATTGAAGATTTTGGATATCATGTTCTTAATATTTTCACAATATGTCCTTAGTATTTACACAACTTCATGTTTAGTACATGTGTATTTTGTTCGAGCAAGTAAAAATTTATTAAGCACTGGTTAAATAATAAATACATTTTAAACAGTGGCTAAAGAGTAAAGACATTTCTAATTAGTGGCTAACTGTGCACTTCCCCTATTTTGGGGTAAAAATTGTGCTGGGCACCCTATTTGGTCGCCCCCATTTAACCTATACTCGCTTTTTAAAAAACTTTTAACTTGTACCCACTTTTTAAATAACTTCAGCTCCCTTTCCCTCGCTGAGCTGAAGTTCACCAGTTAAGCTGAAGTTCGCTAGTTATAAAGACAAAACTTCAGCATAGAGGGCTGAAGTTCCCCAGTTACAAAGACAAAATTTGAGCTCTAGAGCTGAAGTTTCCCAGTTACGTTCCCAAGTTATAAAGACAACAACTTCAGCATAAGGGGCTGAAGTTCCCTAGTTACAAAGACAAAATTTCAGCTCTAGAGAACTTCAGCTCTAGAGCTGTCTTTGTAAATTGGGGAACTTCAGCCCCGTATGCTGAAGTTGTTGTCTTTATAACTTGGGAGCTGAAGTTCGCAAGCTACTTCAGGTCCGTCTACTAGAATGCTGAAGTTTTGCGTGATTGCCTTTGCTACTTCAGTCCCGTATGCTGAAGTTATGCGCAAAGTGGGTACGGGTGCAATTTTTTTACAAAGCGGGTATAATTTAAAACGTGGCACAAAAAGTGGGTACGGATGCAAAAGCCCCTATTTTGGGCCCGAATCAAGTAAACGGGTTGAGAAAATCCGACCCAGTAAAGACCGAAGCTACCTTGGTTTTGCAGAAATGGCTTGTCGCTCAAGTAAAAACAAGCACTAAAACAAATCAATTATCTCGGTCTAAAATAGAACTCTTAACAGAACAGTCACTTCTTGCATCTAAGAATTTTCTTTTTCCTTAAGCTGTAACAAATCAGATCAAAGATGTTTCTCACGAGGTACATTTCATTATTGGGCTTAATCTAGGTTTTTTTTCTCAATACAGTTATTTTCTTTTCAAATCTCTGAAGATTTTGTTATTTTTTTTGTTACCTTTTCTCCAGAACTGAGTATGATAGAGGTGTGAACACTTTCTCTCCTGAAGGAAGATTGTTTCAAGTTGAATATGCTATTGAAGCCATTAAGGTAAATTAAGCTGGGATTATTAAATGGATTTATTTATATGATTTAAATGGTTTAATGAATATTAAGTTTTCTTGTGTGGGTGTAATAAAGTTGGGATCGACGGCAATTGGGATAAAGACTAAGGAAGGCGTTGTTCTTGCTGTTGAGAAGCGGATTACCTCTCCACTTCTGGTTTGTACTCTTCTTTTTTTTCCTGTAATATGAATTTCTGCTTTGTGCTTCATAAGTTAATTGGGTTGGATTTAAGTTACATACACTGGCAATGTAAATATTTTGTTTCATTATCAGTGTACTTTGAACTATTATAGAGATATCTTCCCATTTCTTAAGGTTATCAATTAACGTTCTTATAGAGAATTACCTGCAGCTTCGTTTTAAGTGACTTGATGGTGTAGAGTTTTCTTTATACCGTCATAGAACTTATACTCAATTGGGTTATATATGCCGCGGATTTAATGTTGTAACTAATCATTGTGTTATGAACATTTTAGTTCTTCATGGACTAAACTGGGGTTGCAGAACTGAGATTTCATCAGTGGGTTACCCTGTAAAAATTTCTGGTCCAAATTTTCTTGTAGGTCACACACGTGGGGGTTTTGGGGGGATCCAATTTGTGCCTATTTAGTTTGTCAAATAATTTGAACAATTAGATTTGGATGGGTAGCAATCGATTTCAACTTTTATTGCCTCTTTCCAATATTTAGCATCTGAAGAAATATAGCTTCAAAATAATTTGATAGTTCATAGCGACAAGAAAAGTTTGAAAATCATTTCCATATGAAAAATATTCTTTCCTAGGCCTTTTGCTCCTTCTCAGTTCCTCATTAGAGGTAGTTTAATTATTTGTTTCAACATGTGTATGAGAAATTTTATCGTGAATAAATATATTATAAATATATTCAAAGAACTCAACATTCTTTGTCCCAATTATAGTATTGTTATCAAGCACATCACTTTTTAAAACAAGAAATTTATATGCAACACTATGTTCAGCATATCCAATAAGCATGCAATCAACAGTTTTAGAACCTATGTTTCTCTTTTTAGGTTCAGGTAAAAGAATTTTAGCAAGGCACCCCACACTTTTAAATATTTCAAGTTAGGTTTATAACCCCTCCACAATTCATACGGAGTTTTGTCAGTTCTTCTATGTGGTAAGAAGTTGGAGTCTTTTTTTACTTCTCTTGAGAAGCAAAAATTGGGCTATTCTGAAAATAAAGGATTGGTGCTCTTTGATGTAATATGAAGTAATACATGTTTAGGAACTTGTGTGTTTGAAAGAGCTTTTCCCTTTCATCGCAAATATTGGAAAAGCTCTCTTTGTTCGAAGTTAATGTGTAGCAAAATAATCCTTTTGGATTCTTTGTAAATTGACCATTCACAGCGAATGAACCATGAATGTGCTTGTACATTTGCAAACAAAGATTTCATATCTTTGGAGAAAATAGCATGTTGGCTTGAAATTTAAATAAAGGTCAGGCGACTCCGCTTCGTGGAATTGTTTTACTAAATATATGTATTAATACTATTAGGAAACGGATAAGTAGGAAAAAAAATACACCAATTGACTTGTGTCTTAGCGTGTTGGTTTTGTGTTCGATTTTGCTCGAAGAGGTCAGAGGTTTAAACCTCAACTAGCACATTTTTTTGCTAATATTTGAGAGAGCCTTTGTGGTTAAAAAATATGATAAAGTAGAACTCAAGACCGTTTCTAACTAAAGACTCAACAAAACCAACAAACTAGGGCTGTTTCTTGTCCAAAAGTATGATAATTACAGTTATTATTCTAGTCCTTCTATAAATTTTGACACCGCTTACAAAAATTCCTGTGTACACCCCTGATGGAGGTGTAGTACACAGTCATCGGATTACCTGCCATGTGACCCTTTTCTATCTCTAAATATCTTTAATAACATGGGAATACGTAGGTGGAACCCTTATTTTTGGTCGAGAGGGGACACTAGCCTGTAGGTCTAAACTTGAATTCTCTACTTTCTTGTGATGCCATGCCCTTTAATCAAAAGACACTATCTAGTGCTAGGTAAAACGTTAAGAAAGCTTTTTGGATACTAATAACTAAAAGAGGTATTGGCTATGTCAAAAGAAAAAGCTGAGCAAGTTTTAGATCAGGAATTTTGAGAAGTAAGGAACTACTGTCCCGTTTGTTGCCTCTTGCTCACCTTTTTAGCTTGCTTGGCTATAACTTTTTGTGAGTTTACTACATTTCAAATTGAAGAAATTCTTTTTCTTTAGCTAATCCTTTAGTTTATCTGTGTTTATTGTCATTCATAACTCAATTTTATATTCTTGATCTTGCAGGAGCCAAGCAGTGTGGAGAAAATTATGGAAATTGATGAGCATATTGGCTGTGCGATGAGTGGATTGATAGCTGATGCAAGGACTCTTGTTGAACATGCACGAGTTGAAACTCAGGTATTTAGAGCTAAAGGTTAAACTGTTAAAATTCAAGTCATTCTATGCAAGGAAAAGGTAACTGGCTAAGCTTGCTTATTCTGTATTCCCCCTTTTCAATAGAACCACAGATTTTCTTATGGTGAGCCCATGACTGTTGAGTCCACAACACAAGCTCTGTGTGATTTGGCCCTGCGATTTGGAGAGGGTGATGAAGAGTCTATGGTAATAACTTTTTCTTTACTGAGCAGTTTCGCTCTTGTTACATAGGGACAGGTATATTTCAAGCAGAACCATTCAAAATCCGTATTCATTGCTTTTTAATGTTGATCAAAAGCATGTGCCATTCAATATTTTGTTTTTCCCATTTATTTTGATTGAACTTCAGGAGCTTGATTGAAGACGTAAATGTACTTGTACTATTAAATATTTTTTTAGTGTTGCTACTTGAGTGGGTAAAGATCGTGCTTTATTGACTGGATTGAGCTGTTTCATTTATTTGGCTGGTGAATCATTTGTGATTACTCTGTTTTCTCATCTACCTGTCTCATCAAGACACTACGCATGTACGTGTAACAATGCCTGTGTGTGGAATACTGTTGATTTTGTATATTGTTACTTGGACAAAAAAATATTAAATTATTGTGAAGGTCATTAATTTACTGCTCATCTTCGTTCTCTTGTATATGTGGAGTTTCGGTATCTTTATGTACGTGAAATGCTTTAGACTTCTGTTTACAGAAGCCCTGTATTGTACTGATAGAGCTAGAGGCTGACTGATCTAGAGATCTTCATTTAAGCTGACATTTGCTTTTATGGTAGACTAATGGTGACTATAGAGACTGTTGCGTGTATTTCCTCGGATTATATAGTTCTGTATACAGAATGTCTTGAAAGATGTTTTTTTTGATCATTTTAGTGTGTATAGATAGTCTATGTTGGGTGCGTATGGATACAAATATTCTCTGTCCAATTGCACAATCTGTAGTTATGTTTTCTACCGCTGACTTAGTGCAAGCATTTATAGAATATTTGATTACTTATAAAAAAAAAAAAAAAACCCCTCTGTCGAATTTCTACATTCTAAGAATATTAGATATCTTGTAAATAAAATAAAAAGAAAAATTAAGGAATGTGAGATCAGGAAAAAAAATTCTGCTTTATAACATGTATTTATAGATGATAAATCTGAGTGGAGGACCTGGTTAGTTATGGTTGTTTTCTGTGAGTGGATCTGATTCATCGCGTAGAACATTTTGCTAGTGCTCATACATAGTCTCTGTCATTTTGTTTTTTCTCTCTTGAAAAAATCTTAAACAGTAACGAGGTGAGCTAAGGTCTGGATCCTGTTAAAACGCACGCTATCTAGAATAATTGACTTCTCGTCAACATATATGGATGGCACCTTGTTTCTTCTGTTTCGACTAGAGTAAGATTCAAGTCTTCCACTAAAATTCATTATCTTTGATTTTATGCAGTCCAGACCTTTTGGTGTATCACTTCTCATTGCTGGCCATGATGAGAATGGTCCAAGCTTGTAAGTATTTGCTTTCCGTAGATTGTTGGAAGTATTGCATTATATTCTAAGTTTTCTTCTCTTTTTGTGTTTGATCATGCTTGATGAAGCTGCACGCAATCATCTATTAGTTTGTCATCTTGTTTTGTGTTTGTGCAGATACACCCTTAGATATGTTCTGCTGATTAACAGTTGGTTGCCTGCTAGTTGAACCCTTGGCCAACATGGCATAACTTTCTGTTAACATGCTATTTTACATGTTCCAACCTAGTAAATCTCGCCAGTTATCCAATCTACATACAAGAATCATGATCCAAGCTTCCTCTTTCTCTTTTAGTTTCCTTCTTCCATTTAACTTCATTTGTGTGTGCACATGCTTGTGTGTCTGTATGTCAATTGGTCTTAATTGTAACTTTTCATCAATGATCCTGAGTTATTCTGGAAAAGGACAAAAGGATTCATTGACTTAATTTTAGCATTTGGTGACGTTTGCGGCTTTCCCTTCTGTGAATATTCTCCCAATCAATATTGCTTAATTAGGAAGTTCATATTTTGGTAAAAGATGGACACAAGTGATGACTGCTGTGAGTTGCCTGGAAATACCTCTGACAGCTTAACATCTAGTAATGAGCTTGTGTTAATCCAGACATGGATTCGACTTGCCTTAGTTATTTACTTGAATGGGAATCACGAGATCAAAGAAAGTCTGAAATCAGAAAATGAATGATGCCACTAAAATGCAAAGTAATGCAAAAAGTAGGTATAGAATGCTCCTATTATGGTATACCTATTTAAACATGAGAATTGTAACTGTTAATTTATGTTATTCCAAGAGTTAAATAGAAGGTAGAGGGGCTGCTCATTATCCACCGAGTTTCGAACGGTAGCCCTTGAGATTTCTCAGTTATAAAGAAAAGAATTAAATGGGATACTGGATTTTTCTAAATATACTATGAAGGGAAAATAGTCGTTTGGAGCTACTCGGCTTCCCAGCTATCAGTTGAAATCCTGATTGCAGTTATCCTTTAAATTCGTCCTAGTAACCATCTGGTACCCTGTTGCCACTAACAATATGCCGTTTGATATGCAGATATTATACTGATCCTTCTGGCACTTTCTGGCAATGCAATGCAAAAGCCATTGGTTCAGGTTCAGAAGGTGCTGACAGCTCTTTGCAGGAGCAATTCAACAAGGTATAAGAATTAGCTACTTTATTTTCTACTTAAACTGTCCTATTTTTGTAGAGTTGGCCTATTCTTCATGGGTTTTAGATATTTCATGGCATTAACCACCTCGAACCCCAAACCTCCTCCCTTCGGGAAATATAAGAAAAAAACAATCAACTAAAATCTATTATAATTAGAGTGGTAGATCAGCTATTTCTGGACAATTGGCTTGATATGGTTTTTGAAGTGCATTATTTGCTATTCTACAGGACCTCACCCTAAAGGAGGCTGAAACGATTGCACTGTCAATTCTAAAGCAAGTGATGGAAGAGAAGGTAAGCTCCATGATAATACTGTATCTTTATTCTGACCTGTGTACTCTACTTGTAGTAATTGAAAATCACCTGTTGTTCGATTCCAGGTGACTCCCAATAACGTTGATATTGCGAGGGTATCTCCAACTTATCATCTCTACTCGCCTTCTGAGGTGGAAACTGTTATCAGCCGCCTATAAGAAGAAAGCTCTCCTGTTACGCTTGTTACCCATTTCTCTCTTCCAACTGTTTAAGAATTTGTGGATTGTATTGCCCGGTCTAGCATGTTAAATTATTAGAGGATTATGAGTCATAGACAAATGGTCAATCTGGATATTCCCTAAGATGGGATGGATTGTTTTCTGAAGAGGTCTAAGAAAATATTGTGTCTGACGAGATACTTAAAAATCCCCTAGATATGTCTGTTACCTAACGATAAATATGTTGTTAATGGCCTTTTGTTATCTCGTTCTCTTCAAGCAAGGGAATTCTATTCTTCCTTTGAATGAGTTTGTATTCAACTCTGAAGCTCATCCTTTGCCCAATCAAATGAACATCACGACATTAATTTGAATGTTGGTGGCTGAAGTTTTCATCACGATGTTTATCTTTTTCTGCACTCGAAATGGCTACGATCTTGTAAGATGTTAGTGTTGTAGTTTTCCAATGGAACAACTGGATAGATTGTCATCCTCCAGTAGTAACTTGCAGACAGTGTTGTAATTTGTAAGTGATACTTAATATTTATTGACATCTATGTAACAAGATCAATATAGGAACATCAGCCTTTTGCAATAAATTATCTCGTCACATTAGTTGAAACAAGATACAAATGATCACCGTCTCTAATGACATCTACCTCATCTATTTCTACATTTTCTGCATTTACAACTTTCTTGATATTGTATTCCCCAAATCTTTCACCTGAAAATTACACAAAATTGCTAGGTTAGTTTCTTGACCAACAGTTATCATGAAGGAGTACTTCATAGCGAAATGATTTAGTCAATTTTTGGATAAGTTGTTGGGCTCACTCATGTTGGTGGTTGAAACTCATGGATAACAGAATTCAAATCTCTCTCTCTCTCAAAAAAAAAAAGGCGATTTTTTCTCGTCTGGCTAATCCTTGGTAAGTAGAATTACTCGGTACATGTGCTGGTGGGAGGTAACATGTACTTGTGAAATAATGGAGGTGCAAATTTAGCTAGCCAAGACGCCACCGCTATAGAAAATAAGTAATTAGGTTCCTTTTAACTTTTTAGGTTATGAGATGATATACAGTAAAAGTGAAATAAAAGCTCACCTGCTATTTTGAATAGCTCTTCAAGTGTATCAGGTAGTATTATTAGCTTCCCATAATGCTCCTTCAATGAATTTTTCTTTTTCATATGAATGGTTACTCTCTTCTTTGTTGATTTTGTCCCTTTTGCACCAATAAAACTTGTGGAAGTAGGTCTTGTATTGTTGCTTGAATAAGAACAACAGGGGACATCATATCTTGAATTCTTGAATTGACTACTCCTTATTTCTCCATCTAATCTAATGAAATTACCTTTCTTCTCATTTAACTCACTGTCATTTTCAAGATTTGATAACAACTCATGCATGCTTTTGTTTCCTTCATGTTCTGCTTGAGTTATTGCTATCCACCCTTTTGCGTCGAGTTGATAATCTTCATTACTCTCACCTTCATTTTCTACTTGTTTCTTCTCTAAATTTTGGATATTTATGCTAATCAGAGGTGTATCTTGTTGTAAAACATGAGAGCAGCATTCATCTTTTTGTCCATCATTTAACCAGTTGTTGAAGACTAAATTTTGCTCACTTTCTTGGTCCACGTAATCAAAGCCTCCAGAACTTTGCAGCTTCTATTTTTAAGAAAAAAAGAAAATTATTGATACGTAGAACCAAGGAGAAGTTGACTGAAAACAATTCTTTCATTCATTCATATCTTTTTACACTCACCACAACAAGATTCTTCATTATAATCCCTTCATCTTCTGGATTTGCTCGAATAATGTTCAACAACGTTGTCGTCTTCAGGCGTAAAATCTGAGAAAGCTGAGTTGTTCTAACAGCATATGGTTGTGGCCTTCCAAATAAAACCCCTATTTCTCCAAATGATTCTCCAGCAACAACTTTTCCAATGATCTGGTCGTGGACATGTTTCAGAATAATTGTAGTTAGGATAAAGTATTTGAATTCTATATTTAAAATGAACATAATGTTGTTGAGTGTTATACTTACTTGTTCATTTCCATTCATAGCTGCTACCAAATCCTACAATAATACATAACTGATTAATAATATGAACTCCAAATCCAAGAGTTGAAGTAATTATTCACAATTCATTAACTTACCACTTGTCCTGAGACTAATATATACAATTCTGTTGGAGTCTCATTTTGTAGAATCACATCTTCCTTGGGAGGGAAATATTCAGCTTCCATTTCAGGAACCTTAAATCATTTTTATAATAGATTTTAGTATGCCATAGTTAAAAACGAAGGCCAAAATACTTTTGAATTGATAGGTTCGACCATTAAGTTTCAACGATAGGTTCAATATTTAATATTTATTGAAATTTGATGGTTTTCCCCATATATATATATATATATATATATATCTATGTTCTGTATCGAAAATAATGAATATAGGTTGTATTCGCGCGCGCAGTATAGAAAAGAAATTACCAGTTGGAACAGCATGTCCCTGGAAACACCTTGGAACAGACTGATATTTTGAAGTATTGGAAAAAACAGGTAATTTGCAATGGCTGTTTTGATGGATTTTGGTAGGACATTCAATGTCTCATCTTGCTGTAATGCTTCAGTTTTGAACTTGAGACAGATATGAGACAAAATCTGATCTTGTATCCGCGGCGACAACTGATTCCGTCTTGCAAATTCTTGAGCTGCTTCAACTTTATCCCTCTGCGCAAAAAAAGATCACAAAGTTGAATAATTTTTACACTATCAGTATATTTTAACATAACAGACGTGCTAAAGAGAGAGTATATATATACGAAATTTCTGGTGTAGCCGGTCTTGTGAACAACAAGATTTGTCATGTTTCCAATGATATAAGATGTCAATCCTAAGTTGAATAACATGTAAAAGATATCAAAGAGCATCTCTCTTGGATTTTCAGCATGTAAATCTCCATAACCAGTTGTTGTTAGTGTTACAATAGACCAATAAAGTGAAGTTATATATCTGTCCCATAAGCTTTCTTCTTTGAAATCAGGATTTGATGCACCAATCCATGTTTTTTTTGTATCAGAATTTCTATCTGCAATCACATAGTTAAAGCATCCAGCACAATGCACTGCAAATAAAGTTACCTGAAACAAAACAAATGCATATTATTCTTAGTAATTAATTGATTTTTAGGACTCTATATATGCTCACCATTATAAAACTCACTTACAGAGATCAATTTTGCGTAGCGTGTCCAAAAATAGTTAAAACGGATGTCCTTTTCAAGCCTGAAGGAAAAAAAAAATGGCTTTATGTGAGAATATGGTTCAATATGCAAGCATTAAATATATATGGATCGACCTTTTTAAAACTACTATTTATATTTTGATCTCGTCAAGAAAAGTTTTGAAAAATTAGCCACGCGTCAGAATTTTAAAGCACGTTGGTCAAAATTTTGTTATAGGTGTTAAAATTTAAACGGTGGTGCCGAATGATCCTATTAGCGTAAATCACCAATTATTTAACTTATATATATTAATAGTAATTTTATATTATCGGTGATGAGAGGGTAAATAATTTTTACAGTATCATCAGTGTAGAATATACCTTGCAAACAAGGCACTAACTCTTCTAAGACGCCAAAGTCTGAGCATACTGAGCAATTTGAATCCAACTCCATTACTTTTTTTGTGATGAATAAAGAGGAAAGCATGAAATGGTAGTGTGGAACAAACATCAAACATGAACCAGGTTGATAAATACCTGTAGTAAATCCTAATATTAGACCGAGTCGTAGAAAGAAACAACAACAACGACCCAGTATAATCTCACACGTCGCAGAAAGAAACAGAAAGAGAATATTTGAAAGTTGCATATTATATATATATATATATACCTTATCGCTATCTTCTTAGGATCATCAACAAGAATATATGATTCTGGATGAAGATAAGCCATGAAAAAGGTAAGGAAAATGTCAATAGCAAAGAAACAGTTGACAATGTTGTCAAATATGACAAAGCCATCTATTTTGTATTTCAGAAATGCAAACTCGAAAGGCGTAATCCAGGCCGTATATATGACAAGAATCAGTAGAAACATCTCCCAAGCCCTGCAAAATATGAGCTTTTTCATAAAACAGTTCAGAATTTAAATTTGACTGGTTCGATATTTATGTTCTTAATTATCACTGTGCCGAATACATTGAACTTTTGCAACTACAACTTAGTACTGGTTTTGACTCTAGTAATTCTTTTACATATATATATGCTCCGTATGTTACCTGTAACGAGGATCGAAGGGCGAAATGATATATTTTCGAAGCTTTGTATCATGGTTGATTCTTGTTCCGAGAGAAGGAAGGAGATGATCATTGGAGAAGAAGTCACAGTTTTTAGTATAATTAGAAAATGACATTTTTGATCTTTTATTGTTGGCGGGGTTTGAAATTTTGGAGTTTATTAAAAAAACTAGTTTTTATTGGTGGTAAAGTGCTCTTTTGAAGAGCCTTATATATAGATATATGATGAAAATGAAGCTGTTGACTGTTGCAAGTTTAGTCACTAGTCACCCTTTATCTTTTTCGTTAGACTTATTCTTTTGATCGATATGCTTTCAACTTATGGGAAAGTGATTATGCAACGTCTCTGCTATCATTATCAAGACTAAACGAAGAAAAGTTAGTTTATTATCATGCCAATAGTAAGAGCGCAACTTTATTTCTTATCAAAGGCAGATTCAGGATTTACATTTAATCAATTTTTTTTAGTATTAAACACATTGTACCGTTAAAACTACGAGTTCAAATCTAATACTTGTTAAGATTTTGATAGGTTTTTACGTATAAATCCATATTCAATATCAAAAGTTTTAAGTTTAGTTGAACTCACAAGCTAAAATCGCTAAGCAGGATGTCGGCATTACCTAACAAAAGTAACAAATGGAAACAAGGATGGAAATGGTAGACATGACTATCACTTTATGCAGTTTCAGAGACAAGGGAAACAGAGGAAGGAAAGGAAAGGAAAGGAAATGGTGATGTCCTTGAGAGAAAGTTGGTGGAAATTGTTATGGTATTAAAAATGAAACAAATATAAAGCATGTTTCAAAATGACAAGTTTGAGTTACAAGCTAGATTGGTGTTTTTACTTCATGTTCTAGAATTAGATTCACCCAAATTTCATGCGTAAATCCATTGTGGAAATTTTACAATATTTGTACATATTTAAATTATATACACCGATAATGTAACTTTTTTTGTTTACACTATCAGTACTGTTTAACTTATAATAGCATATTAATTACAACGTTACTAGGTCACCTATTAGTAATAATTATCATATAAATTTGCTTTTAATAACTTTATAAATAACCTGGTTGTATAAATATTTTTTTCGTCACTAATAAATAGAACTTAAACTCTAGATTCAAACTTGTAATTTTAGACTTGTTAATGTTATTATTATTTTCTTTATGTTCTTTGCACCAAATGTTCTGGAAACAGACTCCACCATATATTCAGCCGCAATATTCATAAAATTATAGTTCTGGATTTTGTGGAAAATACACATTTCCTCTTTTCATCTCCCTCTATGTGTTTACCTTGTTTCTCTTCTTATTATCATTAATCCATGGATCATTAATATTGTTTTTTTCTATAAGGAGAAACGAAATATTTTTTGTTCATATTTGCCGACTTAATCTTCTCTTTAGGGGTGTACATAGACCGGGTTGGTTCGGTTTTTATCAAAACTAAACCAAACCAACTATATCGGTTTGGATTGGTTCGATTTTGTCGTATTTTTCGGGTTTTCGGGTTTTTTTTACTTAAATATTATTTCAACCTTACTTTGTTATATATTTGATGGTGACGCTAGCGCTATGTGGACGGCGACGACGAACTGTATAAGGGAGGCAACAAGAGAGGTGTTGGGAGTTTTGAAAGGTTACTCTGGCGGGCACCAAGGCGACTGGTGGTGGATTGATGTGGTCCAAGGTAAAGTGGAAGTCAAGAAAGCGGCTTACATTAAGTTAGTAGAGAGCACCGGCGAGGATCAGAGGAGCGCAAACAGAGAAAGATATAAGGAGGCTAAGAAGGAGGCGCAATTAGCGGTCACAGAGGCTAAGATTGCTGCTTTTGGTCAGCTTTATGAGGAACTTGGGGGCAAAGGTGGGGATAAGAAGTTATTTCGGTTGGCCAAAGCAAGAGAGAAGAAGGCTCGCGACCTGGATCAAGTGAGATACATCAAAGACGAGGACGGTCGAGTATTGGTGGAAGAGGCCCAGATTAGGCAAAGATGGCAATCGTACTTTCATAAACTTCTGAATGAAGAGGGGGATGGAAACATCATGTTAGGGCAATTGGGGCACTCCGAGAGTTACCGAGGCTTTAGGTATTGTAGGCGCATTAAGGTTAAGGAGTTCGTGGGTGCAATGGGTAAGATGAGTCGGGGCAAAGCGACCGGTCCAGATGAGATTCCAGTAAAGTTTTGGAGATATGCGGGTAGAGCAGGCTTGGAGTGGCTAACTGAGTTGGCTAATGTTATCTTCAGGACAAAGAGGATGCCTGATGAGTGGCGGTGGAGTACAATGGTTCCGGTGTACAAGAGCAAAGAGGATATCCAGAATTGTAACAACTATAAGGGTATCAAGTACTAAGTCATACCATGAAAGTTTGGGAGATGGTGGTGGAAGGGAGGATAAGAAGAGCGGTGTCTATATCAGAAAATCAGTTCGGGTTCATGCCGGGTCGTTCTACCACGGAAGCTATCCACCTTATCAGGAGGTTGGTGGAACTATACAGGGATAGGAAGAGGGATTTTCATATGGTTGTTTATTCACCTAGAGAAGGCGTATGACAAAGTCCCTAGGGACGTCCTTTGGAGGTGTCTGGAGGTGAAAGGTGTGCTGGTGGCTTACATTAGGGCAATAAAGGATATGTATTATGGAGCTATGACTCGGGTTAGGACTGTGGGAGGTGACTCATAGCCTTTTTCGGTCGTTATGGGGTTACACCAAGGATCGGCGCTCAGCCCGTTCTTATTTGCTCTGGCGATGGACGCACTGACACACCATATCCAAGGAGAGGTACCATGGTGTATGTTGTTCACTGATGATATAGTTCTGATTGATGAGACGCGAGACGGCATTAATGAGAGACTTGAGGTATGGAGGCAGGCCCTGGAGTCTAAAGGTTTCAAGTTAAGTAGGACTAAGATGAAATATGTAGAATGTAAGTTCAGCGACGTGACGGGGGAAGCGGATGTGGAAGTCAGGCTTGACTCACAAGTCATCCTCAAGATAGAAAGTTTTAAGTACTTAGGGTTAATTATCCAAGGAGATGGGGAGATCGACGGGGATGTTACACACCGTATTGGGGTGGGGTGGGGTGGATGAAATGGAGGTTAGCGTCTGGAGTCCTGTATGACAAGAATATGTCACCAAAACTCAAAGGTAAGTTCTATAGAGCGATGGTTAGAAATGCCATGTTGTATGGAGCTGAGTGTTGGCCAGTCAAGAATTCACATATACATAAGATAAGTAACAGAAATGAGGATGTTGAGATGGATGTGTGGGCACACTAGGCTGGATAAGATTAGGAATGAAGATATTCGAGAGAGGGTGAGCGTGGATCCCGTGGACGACAAGATGCGGGAAGTGCGGATTAGATGGTTCAGACACGTGCGATGGAGAAGCCTAGATGAACCGGTTAGGAGGTGTGAGCGTTTGACTTTGGCAGGTATGAGAAGAGGCAGAGGGCGGCCTAAGAAGTATGCGAGGTGATCAGGCAGGACATGGCGCGACTTCAGATTTCCGAGGACATGGCTCTTAATAGGAACATGTGGAGGTCGAGCATTAAGGTGGTAGGCTAGGGAGTCGTCGAGACTTCTTCTCTCTTTGTACCGGATAGTCTGATAGAGTTTTGTTTAGGCTTGTTAGCGGTCTATGCTGTGTCCTCATGGTTGGTTGCATAGTTTTATGTTATTGTCCTTTCCCTAATTCGTGCTGTTATTTTTTCTGGCATATTTTGTTGTTACATGCCTTTTATTTTATTTCCTTTTTGTTGTTATAGTCTCTCTTGTTGAGCCGAGAGTCTCCTGGAAACAGCCTCTCTACCCTTTTGGGGTAGGGGTAAGGTCTGCGTACACTGTACTCTCCCCAGACCCCACTAGTGGGATTTTACTGGGTATGTTGTTGTTGTTGTTGTTGTTGTTTTGTTATATATTTGATAAGTAAATATATATTTAGTAAAAATATAAAAACTTGATAAACATATTATCGATAAGAAATTCTTATAGGAGAATTCTATTAGTAACACATAATAGTTATTTTTTTAGTCGTCTGACAATAATTTTTCGTTAATGTACACTTTCAGGTTAATCGAATTTAATAATTAAACATAAAAATCAATATGATACCTAAATATTAATAATGAGTTCACATTTGAGAAATATATAAGAATTTAATAGATCTTAACATATTATATGAATATGGAAGAACAAAAAAATAGACCCATTGCAGTAACACTTGATAAGAAAGTAATCATACATCCCATTATTAAAGGTCAATAAATATGGAGCACTTCATATTCTATTAAATTTATATCTCGCAAGAGAATCCTAACTATTTGTAGACATTTTTTAAAGAAAATTCTATATAAAATCTTAAAAGTATATATAAAAATTATGTATTTATATGTCGGGTTGATTCGAATATTTTTTACTCAATATCAAATCAAATCAAACCAAACCAAGTCGAGTTTTTTAAACAATTTAGTTTGATTTTTCGATTTGGTGCGATTTTTTGGTTCGGAAATACACTCCTGATAGCTTGCATGTGATACATCTATGGGCTATTCAATCCTTTTCGCATAATTCTTGGAACAACTTTTTTTTTATTGATACTATCTCCCATTCCAATTATTTAATTTCTTTAAAGTTCTTATATTCCCTAAGAAATATATTTAATAATTTTTTGCACAAGAGTTATCTAAATTACTTATCATTTATTTCTTCTTCCAATTAATTAACACTCCACGAAAAAAGTAGTAAATAGTCTTCTAAAACGTTAGATATTTTGACAAATTTAGTTTGGCCAATCGACAATATATATTTGGGACTGGAGGGAGTATTATTCATTAATTAGTAAATTCTTCGTTTACCTTTCATGTTTCAGTGTCGAAGACATAAATACTAGTATATGACATTGTGACTAAAACTTGTATTTCTATGTGTTTAATATAATTTTAGCCCATAGCTCTTCTTGTCGTAAGAGGAAAAGAAAAGGACAGTTTGAGAAAAAGGGTATAGTATATTAGGGGCAGGGAATGGAGGCTTCATACAAATATATTTATTCACATGTACACATGAAGTGTTTTTGAAAGTGAGATTTTGTCTAGGTCGGAGGGTAGATGGAAGAGATTAATTGGAAAAAGGTTTTATTTATTTTATTTGACATATATATATATATATGATGATGATGATGATGAAGGGAAAAGTGAAGGGCCAAGAGGGGGAGAAATTACCCCATTTGGTAGGCCTTAGAAAAGAGATATAGTCCGGATAACATTATTCCTCGCATGGGCAGAATTTTTTCTTCCACTTCAATTAATAAATTAATGTTTTGGAAAAAATTTAAATTGAACGTGTTTTGTGTTAATATTTTAGTTTGAAAATTTGTGGGGGCTGTGGGAGGAAGGTGGGATTCCCTATTTTAGTATTGTTCATTATATGTTTATCTTATCCAATATGAGGACATTTGAATTTCTTTTTATTGTCAACGGCCTTTTAGTGATATTTCCAAAAAAAGAAAAAGATGAGATAAAGAGAATCAATGTGATATTGTTGACCTGAGTGATATAGGTTTTGATGATTGATAAATGAACAAATACATGGAACCATGTCCATGAATACTGTACACATGTTACGATCAGAATCAAGCAAAAGGTATGCACGTGCAAGAGATAAGTGTAAATGGTTATTTATGATAATCTCTAAACGAAAAAATTGCAATTTGATAAGGAGCTGAACTCCTCACTTGAAGAGAATTCTATCCAGATAAGGAAAGAGTTAGATGTTGAAGTTAACTAGAACTCTTTCACCAAGGAAGAGTAAAGCTTTAAACCTCTAGTTATTTCTAATCCTACTAACCCTATATATATATCCGTTTGTTCTTTTTTTACTGGGTATGCACATATACTGAAGTTAAGCAGAATTGAGAGCAAAATAGCTAGGCATTTGTGAGCAATTCCCGTGAGATTCAAGGGTGCGAACCTGAAGCTATATGAATCAGATTAAAGAACCGATTCCAGGTGTCTATCTTTAAGTCTAGTTCAATTGTGGTAAGAGCTTTTGAGTTGTACCTTTCAGCTTTCTTTAGAAGTATTTGTACTAGGTACTTGAGTTGTGTCATTCAAGTTAGAGTTAACTTGAAGTACTCGTAACAGCCTGTGGCGTATTGCTACAAGGGTTAAAGTTTAATCCTTAGCTTTGCAAGAGTTTGTAAACTTTGTCTTGGCTAAGAGTTTAGTGAAGTATTTGGGGAAAATCCTACTAGGAAGTAGGCCATATTTTTTTTTTTACCTTTTTAGCTGGGTGTTTTCCATGTAAAAATATTTGTGTTCTTTACTTTCTATATTACTTATTCCACAACTGTAGTTTAATGAACGCATAGAGAACCATGTCTTTCTATAATCTAGTGCACGCGAAAATTAGGCATCACACAAATCACACCTCCTCTCCTCCCCACCCCCTCTTCGATGATATTGAAGTATAAAACATCAATTGGTATAAGAGCAGGTCATCCTTGAAGAGGCTAACACCTTAGAAAAAGATCAAGATGTGTGCACCACCTGGAAATTATGAAGGACAATCCACTGCTAGGCCACCACTCTTCAATTACCAGTATTACTCATGGTGGAAGGTGATGATGAGAAATCATTTACATGGTGAAGATTATGAATTATGGGATATAATCATTGATGGCCCAGTGTTAACACTCAAGAAGAATACTCAAGATGAGGATGTTCCAAAAACAAGAGCCGACTGCACTGCTAAGAATCTGAAGAAGTGGGAGAAGAATGCTAAAGCCACTTGGTCCTGATGAGTACAATAGAACTCAAGGCTTATCCGCTGCTAGAGAAATTTAGGACACACTGCAAGTGGCTCATGAAGGAAAATTCAAGTGAAAATATCTAAAGGAACTTTGTTATTTACACAATATGAAAACTTTGCCATTAAGGATTGGTGTTTTAACTTCAATACCACACAAAAGGGGCGATGATTTGTGTGGTGTCCAATTTTTCGTGTGCACTAATTATAGAAGGACCTGGTTCTTCTAAGTGTTCCTTAACCTACTATTGCTGAAATAGTAAATGCAGAAAGTAAAGAAGACAAGTATTTTTACGTGAAAAACACTCGGCTCAAAAGGTGAAAATCACGACCTACTACTCAGTAGAATTTTTTTAACACTTCACTAAATCACTGAGCTAAATATCATTTACAAAACACTTTGTAAACCTAAGGATTAGCACTAATCCCAACCAACCTCTAACTGTTGTGACAACTTCAAGTTAAATCTAACTTGAATACTCTGAGTACCTATTACAATTGCCTCTAGATAAAGCTGAAAGGTACAATTTAAAAATCACCTACTACAATTGAACTATAATAAAAGACAAACACTTGTAACTGGTTCTTCTATATGGTTCATGTAGCTTCAGGTTCGCACACTAGAATCACACAAGAATTGCTTGCAAAATGCCTTGCTATTCACGTTTAACTTCTGCTTTTGTGCGTACCTGTAGAATGAGAACATCCTGCAATATATAGAGTTAGAAAATCAAGAAACAACTAGAGTTCTAATGCTACTCTTCCTTGGTGGAAGAGTTCTAGTTGTTATCAACTTTCAACTCCTCCCTTATCTTGGATAGTGCTCTCTTTGAGTAAGGAGTCCTTCTCCTTATCAATTATGCAACATTTTTGATGAGGAGATATTAGATATATAAAGTTAAGCTTATCTCCTTCACGTACATCCTTTAATCTTGAATCTGCCGGTGTCTGTGTACATAGGGGATGAACCTGGTTCATGCCTGAGCTTCCTTTGTCAATCTTCAAAACAAAACTTCACTTGGGACAACAAGGATAGAGAAACCAATTAGGAGATTTACACAAGGTTCATATACCTTGACAATGAATTGAGGACTCTTTGGAAGGATTATCTTTGAAAAAGAATAAAGGGTTGAAAAGATCCTAACTAGGGTTTTACAGTAACTTGTGAAAGCAAGATCACTGCAATTAAGAAATCAAAGAACATTGCTACACTTTGCTTAGAAGAGTTGATTGGAAATCTTAAAACCTATGAGTTTAGGAGACAAACCATGAAGATGAATGTACCTAAGAAGGAAAGGATTCTGACACTCAGAATTACTAAGGGTTCTGATTTAGAAGTTGATGAAATAACAATGATCACCAAAGACTTCAAGAAGTACCTAAGGAGAGGAAAAGGGACTTCAAGAAGTGGAAGTGTCACAACCCAAAATCCCAACCACAGGGCCGTAATGGCTCCTAACGTCCACTTGTTAGGCAAGCCAACATTAGCTATACAGGTAAGTACTTTAACAGTTTTAAAAGCAGAGTTGTAGAACTTTAAGATACGTAATAAAATCCATACATGTTGTCTAATCTAAAACCAGAATCTGGTGTCACAAGTACATGAGCTGCTAAAAGTGCTAAAAACAAGGTCTGAATGAAATAAACAGGACAAAGATAAGTAGGGGACTTCAGGGTTTGCAACCTCCGTGTAGCTCTACCTCAAGTCTCCGGATAATTACAGTCCAAGCAAACCTCCACTAAGTGCACTGGGACCAATACCAAAATCTGTACAAGAAGTGCAAAAGTATAGTATGAGTAAAACAGACTCCATGTACTCCGTAAGTGCCGAGCTTAACCTCGACGAAGTAGTGATGAGGCTATAACAAGGTACTCATTATAAAAAAATACGAGTATAAGTAAACAACATCATAATAAGAAGCAATGATTAACATGAAAATCGGAATATGAAATACATAAAAGAGGACCCCCGAATATCATCTTAGCTCAAATTCACATTACAACACGGATACAGAACCAACATCCAAGAATAATCATAATATATCTTCTCTCTAGTGGCATGCAACCCTATTCATACATTTATATATACCAATACTGTTGTGGCCCGATCCCATTACAATATCAATATCCATTGTATCGTACAACCCGATCTCAGATATTATATTAATAGTGTTTTGGCCTACAACCCGATCCCAAACATCATATCAATATCTGTTGCAGCATGAAATCCAATCCATATATATATATATATATATATATATATTAATACTACAAACAACTACATCGCATCTCACAACATATGAGAAAAGAACCAAGATAAGTAAATACTCTAAGGCAAATCAATATAACAAATCGAAGTGAAATAGAAGCATAGAACAAGTAAAAACAGACAACAAGTAAAGACATGAATGCACCAAACATGTAGAAAAAGAGGGAATGTAGCAGTCAAAAAATATATTTAACAATAAGGCATGATATAGTTAAAATGCACAGTTAAAAGCCCACCCCGCATGCTTAAACCCATAACTACATATATCCACTCATCACCTTGCATATACGTGGTGCCCACACATAAAATCAAGTAGCAATAGACCAATCAAGTCCTAATTCCCTCAAGTCAAGGTTAACCACGACACATACCTCTTTCCAGAATCAAATCAACAATCAATTACGACTTTTCCTTTAGAACAAGCCTCCAAACCAACCGAATCTAGCCAATTATCATTCAAACAATTCAAAACAAGCATTAGAGACCACAAATAAAAAATGTTCAATTTTGATCATATTTGAAAAAGTCAACCACATGCTCGCCGGGTCGAAACCCGTTATCCATTCACCCTCGAGCGCGGTTATGTAATTTATTTCGAAATCTGACTTAATTTGAGGTATTAATCTCAATTTTATAAAATTTCTAAATTCTACCCAAAATCCCTAATTTCTACCTTGAAATTGATCGATTTAATGAAATTTTTTATAGAAAAGTAATGGGAATTGTCGGAAAATGAATTAAAGATGCTTACCAATGAATTTGGGAAGAAAAAACTCTCAAGAAATCGCCTCAATGGAGTCTAGGGTTGAGAAATCGTGTAAAATAAGCTAAGTCCCATTTTTTCACTTTTACCTAGTTGCAGACGTCTGTGATAATTGCAAAACACTGATCGCAAAAGCGACCGGCGCAACAGTGCCCTTGAAGGCGAGAATGCGGCTATCCCTTTGCATTTGTGAAGTGTCTCCATCTCACAAATGTGGAAAAATACTTCGCAAAAGCGAAGCTATTCCTCAGCTGCCTATATCTTAAATGCGACCATCCTACTATTCGCAACTTTGACCTTGACTTTACATTTGCGAAGTCCTCAGTCCCAGCCCAAATTTTGCAAATGCAAGCCTGACTTTGCAAAATCGAAGCTCGCATTTGGAGCATGTCTTTGCATTTGCGAGATCTGCAACCCAGATGTACCAGAAAATGCATCAGATGTTCAAAACCTTTCGAACCACATCTAAAACTCATTCGAGCCCCTGAGGCTCCAATACACATATTCACACAAGTATATTAATATTATACAAACTTACTCGCTAACTCAAATATCAAGAATCGATCATCAAAACTCAAAATTTCAATTTTGAACCTCATTTTTTAACTTTTTATATAATGAGCTGAAATGTGCTTGGGTCACCCGTGGCTCCAAAAAAAAATTGTGCACAAGTCCAAAAATATCATACGAACCTACTGGAATCATCAAAACATCGATTCTAAGTCGTTTACTAAGAATGTTGACCGTGGTCAATCTAAACCTTATTTTAAGTCAAAAATCATTTTTTTTTCAAATTTCACATAGAAGCTTTCCAAAAATGACACAGGCTATGAACGCAAGTCATAAATCATCAAATGGAGATATGAGAGGTCTCAGAACATATAAATTAAGGCTATTACTCAAAATGACCTATCGGGTCATCACATGAAGCAATAATAAAGCCAAAGCAACTGAAAAGTAGGTGACTGATGGATGCTACAAATGTGGAATAACTTATCACATAATCAAGAAATGTCCCATATGGGAGATTGAGTAGAAAAAGGAGAGAGCTGAACGAAGGAACATGAAGCAGGAGTAGGTTCAACACAAGAAGAGCTGCAATAAAGGATCAACCAATGCAATGGTTGATGCTTGGGAAGATAGCTCAGATGATGGTTATGATGAGGATGACGTTGATGGACAAGTACTTATGTCTATTGGAGAATCTAAAGAAGAACCTCATGAAGAACCCGAGGTAAATTTCCTTTTATTAAAAGATAAAATCAAATTCTTTCTAAAGAAAGATTATCTGAACTACTGCTAGCTTTAGTTGATGAGTCCGAGATGTAATAGTTGAAAAGGAACAACTATCAAAAGAGTGTGTCATGCTGAAATCAGAGTGCAATAACCTTGAAATTAGGTCTTGTGAAACTGAAAAAGAAAATATTTTCTTGAAGAACCAGGTTCATGTACTTTATACAATTGTCTTAGAACTTAGATCAAAAATCTGATAAAGTTAGGAACATGTAAAGAAATAGCTACTGACGCACTGCTCACACTAGAAGAAGATTTATGAAAGGTAAAATATGAGTTGTACAAAAAGGATGAACATGTGAAAGTTTTGAGAGAGGTATTGGCAAAGGTTAAACATAAATTTTATAGAACGTGTAAATGGAATGGGTCCTCTGATATAGCTTCATCTCTACAAGAACACTATAGTAGCAATGAAACTCTGAGAAAAAAAAATTGCACTCACTGTGGTAACAATGGACACTATAAGAGTGAAATGTGTAGCAAAGAAAAAGCAAGTTTAAAGAACAAAAATTTTGTTCTGGGGAAGAATAGACTGCCAAGTTGGGGCAAAGAAGAATTTGATTTATCCTTTTGCCTATAGAAAGGGACCCAAACTAGTTTGGATTCCTAAGACTAAACTTTGATTTCCCTTTGCATGTCCAAGTGAAGGAGAACATCTGCATATGGAACATGGATAATGGTTGCTCAAAGCACATGACAAGAACAAGAACCAGTTCCTTTCACTTGCATGTAAAGGAGGTAATGTCTCCTTTGGAAATAGAAAGAAAGGTGAGATCATTGGAGTTGGTGTCGCACCCCCCTCGGATCGGTCAGGGTATTCGACATTTGTTGGGACAACTCATTTCCTTTTGGAAAAGGGATAAAAAATTGAAGAGTCGCCACCTAACGATTTTAAGATGCGTTAGGGCACCTATTAAGGGTCACAATAACACTAATTGGATAACTAGAGATTGGGTAAGGATTTGAAATTACTCCAAGGGGAAGGTGTTAGGCACCCCTCAAAGTCCAAAACTGTGGTTCCCGACCAAACAATCTTTGTGAATCTTAAAACAGGTAGCACATAATAAAAACACATAGGTAAATAAATAAAGACTTTGAGAAGATTCGCAGTCTAAGCACACATATGTGCTAAAGATTAAAAGATTTAGAGTCTAGGCATACATATGAGGTTGAAAGAGTTACGATCTAAACACACATATGTAAGGGATAGGGGTTCCTAGGTTATTTATCCTATATGATCACATCATAATAATGCCCGGTAATCACTCCTCAGAAAAGGGGCTACACGTTGCATTAGCGCACCGGTCATCATATCCATATCTACCCTTCCCCACCCTTTAGCGGTTATTAAAGCGAGTGTTGTTTAACGATATCTATGCGTGTTGTTACCCATCCCTTCTTAATGGTCTTGGAGGAAATTAGGACCTCTACTTATAGGCAGTTCTAGACAGACCCCTAAGGTTTGAAAGGAGAAAATACTAGGCGACATGCAAGAACAAATAGGACTTTAGCAGATAAAAATAGGAAAGACAATTAAGAGGCTCAGATTTACCTCCACAGATAATGCACGTAAACAACACGACTCAAAAACAAACAAGGGCATTATTATTAAGAAGGATCCTAAAACATGATGTCTAAGTGAATATCAAAACACAGAAGATATGCAAATTTATTTTATAAACCCAGAAGCAGGACCTAATCAGTTTGCCTACTGATTTTAAAACCTGTTAACCATTAGGCAGTAAACACAAAGCAATAGTCTTCCAGCTCTATAAAATTTGGTTACCTAAGGCTTGCATAGGCGTGGGGAAATGCACAATAGTTACCAGAATTATTTAAAATAGTTTAGAGGTTGTTTTACCTAAAGCATGCTGTTCTAGGTGATATGATTATGCAGAGATTGTTTCTAGTTTTGTTAAGAGTAAGACAATTAGATGTGACACTGTTTTATATCCCTTTTTATGCATCAGTAGCTTAGCTAGGTGTGAATTAGTGAGGTCCTAAAACATGGTATCTAATGCGCATATAAAATTGCAGAATGCTTTATATGCAGAGTTCCTAAAGCAGAATTTCTAAATGCATAGCATGATGTCAGGATATGCGGAGAAGGATGCACGAAAAGATTACAGCATTGTTAAGCATGACTTTAAAAGTGTGCAGGAACAACAGTTCGTGTTAGTGCTATTATTTAGCCCTGAAGCATGGTTTCTAAGTGATAAATGTGATGCTGAAACAGTGTACATGAAATTTAAGAGCATGATATCTAATGTATGTCATGCCTTGCATATATTGGTCCTAAACATGGATTCTAATGCGCACATAGAAATGTAAACCTAAGGCATGGTTTCTACCCCATCGACAACAGGCATGGCTACCCTCCCCTTTTCACTATCAGTCCCCAATATTCGTTTACAACAATTATTACAAACCAATGTGAATGAATTACATAAGTAGATAAGGAAAAATAAGAAGCTACACTATAGGGAGCCTGAAAAACAGGCCCAGATTCCCAGAACTTCAAGTGCCCAAATGTTCATAGCCTTTATCATATCCGGGTGTGTCAGAGTTCCCTAAGGACCTCAAGGGATCCCAGGAAGTGCTCACACCCAGATTTCATAACCATAATTGAGTAAGTGCAGTGTTGAAAGGCCAGCCCTAGTGCATCAGAGTTCAGAGGGATCTCACAGGAATCCCAAGGCAGTCATACACTAGAGGGGCAGAACCCAAGGACCTAAGAGTAGAGTGAGAGTGCTTGACATAGTTTTGAAAAAGGTTTTAATAAGAAAGACAGTGTTTGAAAGAACTTAGTTGAAACAATTTTATAAAATAGGAGAGTTGTTTAGTAAAAAAAAAGTTTTTTACAAGAGTAGGACAATTAACAAACAGTAGACTAATCACATCACAAACAAATTCAGCACATTCAAATCACAGCCCTTAATACAGGGGTGACGGGAATTGGGGACACATAGAGCATATAGTATAAATGAGCATAGAAGTTCTTGTAGGGGGGTTTATGGGGATTAAGGGATAACTAATGATATCAATGCAACATGAATTTCAGAATCAACACAGAATCAAACCACTTAGGATACAAATTGCTTTGCAAAGAAAGGTTCATATTAGAAACCAGGTAAACATAAGATAAAGCAGATCACATTGGGACATACTACAAGGGGGTAACATATTCATAAGCATACTGATCCTAAGGGGGAGTGGGACATAACATAATATGCTAGATGAACAATGATGTAGATATGTCAGTTACATATTGAACAACAAAAATCAGAAACATGATAAATTGTCCTACTCTTGTAAAAAACTT